>JAUMHE010000043.1:14061139-14098267 GCA_032359235.1 Enteromius mattozi | reverse complement strand
TTTTTGGTCGGTGTTGAATCTGTGGCGGTCGGAATTTAATCTGTGGCGCACCGCCACAGATTCGTCTATGTGTGGGAAACACTGCATGTTATTGACACTAAAAATAGGTCGCAGTCATAAAGAATTCAGTGTTAACACCTCCAGTTCAGATTCCTGTTTATCTTATTTTACATTTTAAATAAATGTAATATAAATAAAATATATTTTTAAACATCTTTCAAAGGAGTGTTGTACAGTTTTTTTTTTTTTTCTATTGGCAGCTTGAATGCAGTCTAATAATATGTTATTCATTTATTTGTTTGATTGATAAAAAAGAACCAGCTCAGGATTTGGATGGACATGGTTTTGCATAGTAGACTATTACTGCTGTGGTGCCACTGAATAGTAGAGTAGGAAACACTGTCTGAGTATTTCAGTGTGGTTATGCACACATTGTGTAATAACTCACGTATCAGAACCTTGAATAGAATCAGAATCTTGACTTATTATTAAAAGTGGAACCGATTCTGCAAAAGAATAATGTTAAATATATTAATAGTATGAGAAATAATGATAAAGGCTGAAGGAAACATTTTTAATGCAGCTGTTTTATTTTTAACGGTCTTTATAAGTGTTAGACCTTGAGGATTGTGATCCTTCCTGTAGTTTTTTCCATGTGAGTTGATTCCAGATTCACATACGTCAGTGACCTTCATGTCTCCATCCGTTTCAATCTCTGAGGGCCTGTATGGGGCAGCTAGAAAGTAACTCACCTATGCTTCTGTTATTTATGTGCGGAAATGAGATCTTGCGTATACACTTGTTGTTTCTCAGTGCTGCTAAGAAATCAAGTAACTCTGGGGGTGAAAGTGTGTATAAAGTGCATGCAGAGCTGTATCCTAAAGGAAGGACCATCCATAGCGGAAGGCTTCACTATCGAGTCCCCCGTTTCCCCCTCAATTGCCTGACACTCCGATACTACAGGATACACTGGCGCCAATTCAATCTCAGCATGGAACAATAGCTTCACAGAATGTTCGTCCCAATTGTTTCCGGGCATTGTTAGGCGGCTTCCTACTGGGAGGTTATGAATGGTCCTAGGATCAGAGCTCCTAGACCCTCGGACCATCAGCACCACCAGTATTAGACAGGAACCGAACTCTTCCAGTGTGCTGCTTCGCTGTGGGGAGGATGTTTTTTTCCCAGAGTTCAAGGGTAGACCAGAACTTGTTAGGATCCGTACACGTGAACCATGCTTGATTTGAGGGAAAGTGAGAATGGAAGCTTGACGAAAACCACAAATACCTTAGCAGTCGCATTGAAACTTCTTGATAGCCACCCACAAAATATGTGAAAGTTGGCACAGGCAGGCATTAATCACACTTCAGAAAATGTTAAAGTCTAATTTAAAGAAGATATCTTACAAATATTTTTTAAAGTATTACATTGTGTGTATGTGACACAATTTCTACAAAATAGTAATAAAATAAATAAAAATAATACAAGTGTATGACAAAAGTACTAAAACTTAAAGCACAATTAAAATATAAAAATAAAAGCAAATTCAAAACATTAATAAATACTGTAATACTGGTGAAATTGAGTAGTGTTCAAGTTCAACTTTCTAGTCAGTTTTATTTGCTTGTTTTTTGGGGGTGGGACATTGTCATTCTACCATTTGATTGGACAAAACCTTTTGTAGCATAGAATGAGTCATTATTTTTGTTCTGTTTTCCTAAAAAGATAGAGACATTATAATGTGTAGAAATGAATTTTGTCAACATTTGGGAGTACCGTAGCATATAGATTCTATGTTTACGGACATAGAATAAGGACCAAAACATTTACAACCCAACTTAATTTCGATTTAGTTTCTTAAGTACTTTAAGGAAGCAAGTTCCGCTTCAGCATCTTTACTTTGATGGTAAATTGATGAACACTTGAAAGTTCACTTGACCTGATTTGTAGGATTAAAGCAGCTTTTTAACATTAATTCAAAATGTAGAACTGCTGCATAAATCATCTTCAGAACTCTTCCATAGCAAGTTCTCATTTTGCACCGTGTATCCTCCTAAAGCACACATGTTCGTAAGCCCAGCCAGAGCCACATCATTGCCTCTAAATTAATCACTTTTACTCTCTTCCTTTCACACCCTTGTTCTCTGTCATCACTGTCTTTTTTTTTTTTTTTTTTTTAACCATGCACTTACTCTGCAGCCAATCTCCCTCACTCTTTTTTTCTTTACCTCTGCCTTACTCAACAAAACGTTCTTCCTCTTGGTGAAATGTTTGAACATGGCTTCTGAACATGCATCCCTAAAAGTGATTTCATAAGTCTCTTTAAATAGCCCTTCTGTAATATAAGGATATTAATCATGCCATACTCCGCATTAATCCACTGAAATTATATGGGCTGTGCAGCATTTTGTGGATAGACAAAATACGCATTCAGCAGGTGGAGTTTTTGGCAGAAAACCAAAAACACATTTTGAAGGTTTTCTCTTCCCACTTATGAGGTCACTAGGATCTGGAAAAAGATTGAGATCCTTCAACCACTTAAAAGACTCAATGATACGCCATTGCAAATTGTACGTCTTTGATTATTCATTATAATTGGCTGATAACAGCCTTTTTAATGGATCTGGTTAACTTTTTGAAGTTTTCACATTTTTGGCTCTCTTGGATGCTTGAGTTCTCACTTGGCTGATTATTCAAGGCCATATACTCAAGGGAGCCCCTCCTTTAGGGCTGAGACAGGCCCATTAAGTGCCAAAGGTATTGACTCAGTCAAAAGCATTTCTGCTCGAGCCCTTCTCCTGGAATCCCAGACATCCAAAGCATTCATTAAACCTCAGCAGACAAGCATTTCATCAGTGTTTTTAACAGTTTTTCACTCAAAGCTCAAAGCTGAAGACGTCTCTGGCCAGGCTTTTTCGATGTTCTTCACATCTGCAAATCTGCTTTCATGTGGATGAATAGCGTTTTAACTTAATCATGGCAATCAAATTTGATATGTGGAGCACAGAAGCGTAAAATATAAAACAAGATTCATCTTTTTTTATCCGAGAAGTTGGCAGTGTTTTTATTTTGCGCAGTCCTACGAATGAGCTGGTGCTTGGAAAATGTATAACTAACGTGTTTGCCTTTTTGTTACAATCCTTTTCCACAATAAATGTGGTAACTCTCTAGATCTTCTAGGCATGCTATCAAAACATTGCTTGCAGTTCTCTCAAATCTCTGGTTTTGTCAGTTTATCAGGGATTGAAAGAATAGTTCACCCAAAAATGAATCAGTCGTCATTGGGTGAACTAACATTTTAAATACGAAGCTGCTTTAACGCATTTCTCTACGGACTAGTTCATTATTTTATATATTTTTGTGATATTTATTTGTAATATTTTTAACTCTCTGCCTCCTGACCTCCCTATCACATGTCTTTAAAGGCCATGCTGCCTGTCTCTGCCTCCATGTCTCTATAATTCATGTAATTTTCTAAATGCATAATCAGTTAGAGTGGGTCTTTTAATTCTGTACTCTAACCACTCGGTTTATTCTGTACTCTAACCACTCGGTTTATGCTAGATATTATTAGGCCCACATGGAATCTGTACACGTTCTTCATGTTAATTATAGGAAAATCTACTTTAACTACTTCAGAAAATGCTTCCGAGATACATTCCAAGCCTTCAAAGCATACAAAAACCTTTTTTCATTTATGTGCAGTGGATCAGCTGATTCATTGAAAAGATTCATCTCAAATGAATGAATTGTTTTTCAGATGAAGTCACTAATTCTCTGATGAATTTTTATTAAAGTGCCAGGGAGGCTAGTGCAGATGCCAAGATCTTCAGTGGATTGAATCAAAAGAATTAAGTCATGTAATTCATTCATAATGAATTCGGTCTGTTTTCACACAAAGGTATTGTATGACTTCAGAAGAACTGTAATATGCTTAAGTTCAGCTGTTTCCAGCAGTGACAGTATCTTTTCCTTGACAGTTTCACTTGTGTAAGTATCTGTCAAGTAACCTTTGCAGATCGACCCAAGACACATTAATGTGGTACAGACCGAGAAAGGAGACGGTGCTGTTGTTTCAGTAGCCGTAGGGGTGTTTTGTCCAGACTGATCCTCAAGCTTCAGTTTGGGGTGTGGTAGTCAAAGCTGATCTGACATTCCTCCCTGCTGTTAGAAGAGAGAGATTTCTTGCATGCAGTCATTATAGGGATAGTTCACCTAAAAATTAACATTCTGTCATCATTTCACTCACCCATGTGTCATTCCAAACCTGTATGGCTAGCTTTGCTCTGCCAAAAACAGAACTGGTATTTTGATGAACACTGGGGTTTAAAACAAGCTTAACTTAAAAACATATAAAAAAGCATTTTGTTATTTCAAATAAAATGAAGATGAACTGAAAACAGACACGAACATATTTATTAAACCATATTTTTAGCTAGTTGCCAAAGTAGCCTTTAATTTTAAAGTCATTTTAAGGCATAACTGTACAAAAATGAACTAAAATTGAATTAAAAAATGTTTATAAAATGTAGGCATATTATAGAAAAAAAAGTAATCAAAATGACAAAAACACCATCTAAAATGACTAAAGCTAAAATGAAAATAGAAAAACAATAACTAAATCAAAATATTAAAAAATCTAATTTGCAGTGCTGCTAAAATAACTCTATTGACTGTATGGACGGGGCCATTTTATAGTTTTTTTGTGCCTCACACAAGAAAGTCTTACAGACTTGTAATTATTTGAGGTTGAGGAAATGATGACTCTTTTCATTTTTGGGTGAATCATCCCCTCAGGGCTTTTCATTTGACTAAATTTCATGTTCATTACAGTCTCAATAAATTATTGTAACATAATGTAGTAGAAACACATTTCCTACGTATTTGCTTTCTATTTGCAAGTCCCTGCGTCATTCATCAACACATTAGTGCAGTTGATTCTGCACTGTTTGTGATCTGGATCTTCATGTCTAATTTAGATATGTTGCCTGTCATTGCAAAACTTGACCTGGTGGCAATGAAAAACAAAACGTGAGCGAGTACAATCGTGATGTTGGAGTGTTTTTCCTCCATTACGGGTGACTGGTTGCCTAATGAAAGTGTTTACAGCATCTGTCTCTGCTCTACTGCTAGTAGCCACTGTTTCACCGCCTGCAGTGTGTCACATAGTGCTGTCACCTCTCTGAATCCATGATTAACCCCAAAACACAGAGACTAATTAATAGCTGTCCTTGTAGCATCTCATTACTCTGTCTTGTTTTCACAGTCTTCATCCAATCATAGTACGAGCGCATATCTCTGACGCCTTAGGACCTCTTGGACACACACATCCTCTTCAGTGCGCTCAGTGAATGTGTAAGCACACATTAAAGCAGCATCCTGTCAGGCTAAACTGGTTACAAGGACCCAAATGCACGTGATAAGGCCAAGAGAACTGAGTGACTGCCAGCTATTGAGCCAAATGTGCACTCTTCTGATGCAGTTACATTCAGTATAAGATTATTTAGTTGGATATTTCTTGAAACGCCTGATATTCTTCTTCCTCTTGCCTAATTAGGAATCATTGCATTAATAAGATATGTAAATATATCTGCAGTATCTTATATTACGTTTGTACACGCTATCACCAGCGAAGTATGTCCTTTTTGTTCATTGTTGGAAAATGCAGCCACTAAAAAGATTTCTTTGCTGTCAGTCAACACACAAATGCCCACAACAACAAGGTTATCGAGGGCATTCAGAGATTTGAGCATTGTTTTGGCTGTGTGCTTCAAGTTGTTGTCTTACTAAATCTCCTCTCTAATGTGAAGCTGTGTGATGCCGAGCCAGTCTCTCAGTCCTTGCTTAAAGACTTGATTGTCCTTCCAAGATGTTTTTCTAGCTCCGCACAGTAACTTGGACGTTCTGAGGGGACATCTGTTGCTTCCTCACCTCTCTAACTTTGCATACTTGAATGTTAAATTTATAGTCTTCTCAAAGGTGAGAATGCCTTATAGGTCTGCAGAGAGTTCATGGCTTGGTTTTTCCCTGTCATGAACTCTGACACCTCCTGTAGTCATGTGCCTTTCTAAATACAGCACATGAATTCACAGCAAACACATTACACATGTTTTTAAATTTAATTTATGAAGTAAATGGCCTGAAATCTAATGTATAGAAGGTTTTCTGTTATTATTTTATCACCTTCATGATTCGTGATTATTATGCAGTGCTGAGTATAGATTGATAGGAAAGGAAAGCAAATTAATCCACTCTGAAGTAACCATAACCAGAAAATGTTGGAAGAAATGAAGGCCTCTGAACGCAGGTGCATATGTAGTTAGGGCTGGGTATCGAGTTTGATACTTTTTAGGTACCGACCGAATTGCCTCGATACAACCGAGTATCAAAAAACGTCTCGTTGTTCGGTACCCAATTTCGAAACCTGAACGGGTTAAGTGGTGACGTAAGAAGTGCTGTTTCCGGGTCCAAGCCTCAACTCGCTTCACTTGAGAATACTACCTCAGCAGCCCTTTCTGAGCAATGTGTATTCAAATTAAACATTTTTACTAAACGTTTTCAAAATTACGGTGTACACTACATTCTCCATGCTCACAGTGTCCCAAACACAATATTTTTTATATTTATTTATTTAAATTTATGTTTTCATGTTCTGGATATCATGGTTTCTGTATCGCGCACGGCGCAGTTCCGCCACACACACACACACACATAAATGCGCACGCTGTACACACAGTGAGCACACTCCCGCTTTCAATAGTATTTGTCAACCTTTAACTGCAAAAAAAAAGATGAATTCTGCTTGTCTCTGTGTTAATGTATGGTGTAGACACGCGGTTTTGTTTACTAGCATACTGACCTGCGCGTGACGCTTCCGGTGATATTAACGTCTTGCGTCTCACTAAATGAGGACATAAATACAGTAGGCTACATGAATAACATCTCCAGAACTGCTCCAAGGGTTACTTCAAGAACATTTGACCATTTCATTTCATGTACACACAGAACTGTAAAGGTATTCATGGCAAGCCGTTAAAATAAAAGTTCAGTTTGGACATGGCAGCAGAAATATATTATTATTGTTCAGTAGAATGTACATAATATTACTACTACAAAAATTATTAAAACAGTAATTCTTCAGTGTTTTAAATTGTAATATAAAATCCCCTTTATTTTCCAACAATAAAATTAAATCTTCATTAATTAAGACATGTTTTATGCCTTAAAAAATTTAAATACACAAAATTTTCAGTGGGGAAAAAAATATAAGGCTATTGTAAGAATAAATAATAATGCACTAGTGTAAAGGTAGCATTACAGATGTGTAAACTGAAAACTATCTGAACTTTATTAAAACTAATTTGCACTGATTCACTGTGTTGGATATATTTTTTTCTCTGCAGTGGCTCAGGAGATGAGAATTTTTTGAACGATACCCAGCCCTATATGTAGTAGACCACTATCCTGTTTTCACACAATATTTATAACTTACAAAGGGTCATCTAAACTTTACTGTAATTCCTCTTCACTGTTTTTATGAAGCATTTAAATGACTCTCTGACAGGCTGCAAAATATTACAGTTGAAGAAGTACAGAACATCCCGCTAGTTTATGATAAAACAACGCCTTACTCTGGAATTATGTGTTATTTGGACAAGAGGTGTTCATCAGTCTCAAGTTGCTTTGGCAGAGAGGCCCATAAGTAAAGAATTAGTCTTGTCTTCACATGTGTGGTGTAGTTTAAGCAGTGTGTTTAGGTGTCTGCGTGCAGGTTCCCTTCTGTAACTCAGCTAGGAAAATAAGCCATTCCCTGATGGTCAATAGGACAGGCACAATCTGACTGGGAATCACCCATAGAACAAACTATATAGGAAGGCGATATGATGTTCATTAATCTTAACCTGCTGAACAAAGATGTAATGTTACTTCTTTTTTTGTCTGTGTTTGAGAATCAACCTCTCAAACACAAAATCAAAAAAAAAATTTTTTTAATGAAAACTTTTGGTTTGGGCCAGCGATTAAACTACCTAGAACAGCCTAGCAACTGGAAGTCCTTGCAAGAACCCAGCATCTTACAGCAGAGAATCTTTTTCTTTGTACTGTCAAAAGCGTCCAGGTCAGTTTGCCAGGATATTGCCATTGGATCTAGCCCGCTTTCCCCTGAGATGCCTGCTCTTTCCAAGAAATCCTTTCACCCATCTGTTGAATTATAAGGGGGCCCCTTACTGTAGTGAAGTCCTCAAGATATGAACCTTGAAAACTGTCTGACAAGTGCACAAAGCCGAGTTTAATTTCACAAACAGTGCCGTCTGGAATTATGCGCATGATGTTAACAAGACAAGACGTGCAACTGAATGCACATGAAGGTTTGTGTGTGATTGTTTTGGCCTTAGCACTGAATATTTCGGCTTCTCTGAGGAGAATCTGTATCTCATGGCCTTTGACCCAGTTTAAAGACAAATAATTTCGAGAGATAACTTGTTTGTTTTTCCTTTTGCAGTAGTTAAGATGTCTGTTTATCTTCTTTTAATCTTTTCGTGGATGTTTATATGCATGGCTTGTGTAGGACAATTTAAATTACGATTACCCTACATTTCCTAACCAAATCTGTTGTTTCTGCGTAAAGGCATAAAATGGTGTGTACACGAGGCAAACGTCTTGGGGGCTAATTACATACTATAATGTGTCTTAGTGTGAATTACTGTGTATTTGCGGTGACAAAGAGCAGATTGTGAGTGTTTGTCACTTGCCGACGTGTCAGATGTCGGCTGTCATAAAAACAAAAGCTGAACTCTCTAGTGCTGCCTTTCCTTCCTGCGGTACAGTTGTGTTTATAGATCGAGCTGTATGTGATCTATGTCCAGTAAGGGCATTTCTTTTTCAGGGGTCAGATTCTGTGTCTCGGTGTCAAAGGTAAATACTCGCTTCCTTTCACACACCTCTCATCTCTTTAATGCTCTTTGCTTTCTCTGTCTCACACACTCATGCACTGCACATCCATAATGGAAGCTGATCTTCCCATCTCAGGTGTTTGCACACAGGTGTAGATGCCATTTCTGCTCGTGCTGAACTGAATTGCACTGCCACTAAGCGTACGAGCACAGCTTGCCGTTTCGATAAATGAGTCACATGTGACCACCCACCCTGATGTTGAAATGTGACCCAGATCTAGCAGATAGACGCCCAGAATGTGAATGAATGAAAGCTAACGAGCAATGAATGACTCCCCCTGTACTCATTCAGATCTGCACATGGAGAGAAGGAACATTGGAGACATTACATTTTTATATTTCTTGACATGGCTTTATTTATTTTTACTCATTTAAAATTTGTAGTCTAATAAATGCAGGCTTTTCGCTAAACAAAACAAAAAAAACTATGTATTCATGTGTAGTTTATATATTTATTTGAAAAAAGTCTCTTATGATCTCCAGGACTTAAGAGATAAAAATTGTAGTGTTGTGTTATTATATCATTGCATTTTTTTTCCATTGTTGTAACTTTGTAATACATTGCATGTTATTAATTTTGATAAAGGCAAAGCTGATTTTTTTTAGCAGCCATTTCTCTAATCTTTAATGTCACATGATCCTTAAAAAATGCTTATTTGGTGCTCAAGAAACATTTCTTATTATCAGTAACATTTTTATGGAAGCTGTGCTGTTTTTTTTTTTACGATTCTTCAATGAAAAGAAATGGCATTTATTTGAAATAACATTATCAATGTCCTTACTGTCACTTTTGATCAATTTAATGCATCTTTGCTGAATAAGAGTATTATTTAAAAAAGTAAGTAGTTAACGTATAGTGAATATTTGAGACATTACCTAGATATACTTAGACCACAATGCTAGGCTGTTCTGGTTGTATTGTAAGTAAGATGACTCTGAGAAGTAATAGCACACTTCTCCTCAATAAGCCGGACTATTTAAGGTATCAAACACGCACCACATAGCAACTTATCAACAACAACTCTCGGGACTGCAGGAGTTCCCAGCAACTCTGTAGGTGGAATGTAGAGAGGAGCAGACATCTTTCCAGAGCAGAGGAACAGTTTTTCGAACTATTGTAGCAGCGTTTTCCCCTCCCCTTGTCTTTCTGCCCAAGGTTGCGGACACGTGAGCAATAAAGGGTTAATGCACGGTGGCTCTGCCTCACAGACAGTACAGACCATTGAATGGCTACCTTCTACAGCCAGCAAACACATTGGTTCAGGTTGAGGGTGGGTCTGTGGCTGGGGCTGTTAACTGGACTGGACTCTCTGGATCAGGAGTCGCCATGCATACCATCTGTCTGTTTGCTTATAACCGGGAGAGCGAGGGGAAGGAGGGAGGGAGAGAAAATAGGGGTAGAGGCGGTAGGGTTTTTCAAAGAATAGATGATAATGAATTTTCACAGAAAGCCATTTGAGTCAACAAGGTTGTTTTTTGTACAGAATTCTTCTTAATTTAATGTGCTTTCAATTGACACAAACTTAGCACCTCCATTGTTGTCACATGTGCACACACACACACACGCTTCCTCTTCTGTGAGGTGGCTCTCCCTGGATTGTCGTGTATAAGGGACAGAGGGTAATGTTGTTTTGCTCTTGAGTTGGCTGACCTGGTGTCACCTGACATTGAAGTGAACAACAGCTATATACTCGCCAGACATGTTTTATACCTTAATTTGTCATAAAAATGCATGCGTGAAAGGCAGCTCCATTTTATACCTTTTCAGTATTTCGAAATATGTATTGAGCTCAGTGGAAAAACTGCATATGAATCCATTTTAGCTGCACAGATTATTGCCAGCATTCTCACTTTTCATGACAACTTTTCCACTCTTTCCATTCTTTTTTTTCTTGTATTTTCAGCACGCTCTATTTCCCCAAAGCACTACATACATTCACTTTTTTTCTCTTTTTTTTTTTTTTTACCAGCCGTTTCATGATTCCTGGGTTTGTCAGAGCTTGTCAAGCGTTTGGAAATTTCAGAGAAACCTCCAAGCATTTCTGAAAGCTTAGTTTTGTTTGCCTGAATCACCAAACACTTGTCAGAGGTTTTAACAGGGTGTTAAAAGTCAGTTGAATGCTTAATTATTATGCACAAGGCAGGTCTGGAGATTTCTGATCCCTCATTTTGTCTTGTTGTTGTCATGGAAGCAGAGGTGTTTGCTGGCCTTTCTTTATGGACTAAACCAATTCCAGGATCGTGTTCGACTGAGTTGTGGCGTTAACATCACAGACGAGAGCCAATATTCCATTACGAGACACACACACACTAACACACACACATGCATTTCTTCTATGGCTTGTTCTTTGTCCTGTTGGTGTCTTAATGTGATTCATTTATTATGTCCTTTCCTTGTACAGAGCTCTAAGGTGTGTGTGTTTTGTGTTTACATTAGGTTTGTGCTGATACAATCACATATCAAGGTCAATGACGTATTGCTAATAGTTTTGTTCGATTTGTTAGTTTATTCGTTTTGCAATTAATACGCCAGTGCATAAAGGTTTTTGGTTATTTTAGATTTTTTTTATGTTTTTGAAAGAAATTGTACAAGCCTGCATTTATTTGATCAACGTAATATTGTTATTTATTATGTGAAATATTTTCCATTTTAACATGGTTAAAAAAAAATTGTAAAAACGTAAACATTAATATAAAAATGTACTTTTATTTGTTGGTTACACCATATCGTTTTTTATTACATTTTTATTCAAATGTTTCATTAAAAGTCACTTTATGAAAGTTTGTTTAGTATGAAAGACTTGTTTATTAAGATTTTCCTGAGAAGAATTTAGATTTTTTTTTTATATATATATATCATGTGTTAATTAAGAAAGTCTTGTATAACTTTATTTACTGTATTTGTCTGTCTGTTTAGATTTATTTTGTGGAGTTCCAGTTTGGTTTTTGCCATGAAGATGGCCTTGGATGCTGACATTGCAATGAAAATAAATTACTACTACTACTTATGGTTTAAAACCACAAAGAATACAAAGAGTACATTTCTAGGAACTAATTTCTAGTAACTCTTATATAAGAATGTGTGTTTGTGAGAGGGAGGTCTATGCTCCAGCTAGCCATGCGTGGTTTATTTTTAACAGGCTGTCTCAGAGACAAGCTTGCGTGTCACGTTGTTAGAAAGAGGCCAGTAGAGTGATTTCAGAAGAATCTATAGATCCCTGTAGATTCTCTTCCATCCACACTACAAGGACCTGTATGAACCTCCAGAATTAATCTTTAGGGGTTTTCCTATCTATCTTTCTTTCCTTCTCCTATGTCATACGTGGCCTTTTTTTACCTCTGTCATTTTGGTGGTGGGGGGGATATGTAAACACTGACTTCTGTGGGAGAGAAGGACTTACAACAAGACTCTTGTCAAGCAACTGGCAGCAGTGTGCTGCTCTGTGTAGTGTGTGTTTATTGGGTTTTGTGTTTGTGTGTATGACGGAAAGAAAGAGCACATAAAAGGCAGAGGAATGTGATTACACCATTTTAGGAGCTGCTTATCAGAGTAGGCCATTTTGTCATTGTTTAATATTGACAATTGTAACGTAGTGTTACAGCAAGCTTGGACGTGACTCTAGATTTACTGAGAAAACACTTAAAGGTATATTACAAGTAAATTATTGACCCCATCCTACATTAGTTTGACAAACTAATAGTCCTGCTTCAAACTCAGGGCATAAGTTAAGTGTTTTGTGCATTTACTCTTTTTGGAAAAATCTACCTATAATCTAAATTTTTTCTTCTGGAAAACAAGCTGAAATGAGAGTAAAAAAAAATTGCAAAAAAATTGCTAATAACAATCTATATTTCCAGTCAGACTTAATTTCAAGTGTGGTAGCCTGTTCTTGTTTCACAATGAGAAGCATTCTTTCCCTAAAAAGAATATTCTTTGAATATAACCTTCCTCTCTGTCTCTCCACAGTGTGCCCATCGTCATGCAAGCACCGCGCCTGCACTAAAGACAACCAGTGCTGCCACGACCAGTGTCTGGGCGGCTGCTTGGAGCCCAACTCTTCAAGCAAATGCGTAGCCTGCCGCAACTACATGCACAATAACGCCTGCGTCAACAAGTGCCCACCTGGTTTCTACACCTTTAAGGGCTGGCGCTGCATCAGCTTCAGCTTTTGTCAGGAGCTCCACAACAAGTGCAAGCAGGGCAAAGGTGACTGCCACGAATACGTCATCCATGACGGCGCCTGCATCCCAGAGTGCCCTTCTGGGTACACCACAGTGAACTCCACTACGTAAGTAACCTACTTGTACACTCTCCACTCAGTGAACGTGCACAAATACTAGCGCACATGTCCCAGAGTGTTTTAAAAGGTACTTCACAAGCTACATGTGTGCGTCAGGACCCATAAAAACTAAATCTGTTGTGAATGAAGTGTGACCTGTTAAGAGGGAGGTGTCTGGGTCACTGGACCACTTTATGCCTCATTTAGACTTCAGACTTGAAAATTGGAATGGATCAACTAGCCGCTAAACTCTTCTTCTTTTATTTGAATGAAAAACATGATTTTTATGTTTTTCATATGCTCAAACAGCACCAAGGACTCAGTGTTTGTTATGTGCTGTCTTATAAGTAAGAGTAAGCTGTCTATTGCTGCTAGTAAAAACTAGGTTGTAGGTATAGCTGGTTTAAACTGGTTGGTTGGTCTCCCAGTCTAAAAATGTATAAAATCCCCCTAAAAACATCGGGCCAGACAAGTCTGTTCAGGCTGAGACACCTGCTAAGACCAACAAAACAGCTTAGGCTGGTTTAAGTCTTTTTTTTTTTCAGCAGGAATTTCATGCATCCTTCCTGTTTGTCTCAATTATGGAAGAGGAACAAGAAGTAAAGAAAAGAACTGAGCTGCAAAGATGGCTTAGAGTAATCAGGGCTGTACTGGCCTCAATCGACTGTCTGGGTGCACAAAGGATCATTTGGGACAGAGCGAGTGAGAGAGTGTGTCAGAAAGGGAACGTTGTATGCTAATGAGAGGAAGAGTGAGAGTTTCAAAGTTTAGCATGAGGCTTGACAGTGCTGTTGGTGCCCATTTAAAGAAGGTCTGAGCAGGAATAGGATGACTACAACAGACCGCTAACCTCTGTTTTACAGAGCTTTTACATAGTTTTACACACAACATAATTTTGTTTTGTGTTTGTTTGTTTGTTTGTGGTGGAAATTTAGGTAAGCCAGTCTCTCAGTTTTATTCCCTCTCACACTATTTCTATACACACTTGTTTCTGTATGTGTGAGGATGGACAGTTCAAAAAAATGTTTCTTGACATATTCTCAAATCTCTGGTTTTCAGAAGCTCTGTGGTCAGCAGCAAAACCCTCAATGAAAACAGAAGAGCATATAATCAAAACGAGATATTTAGATGCAAGATTTTAAAAAATGTACATACTTCACACATACATAGCAAAATAATACCATTGTTTAAACGGAAAATGCATTTTAGCTCCTATCCAGACATGTACAGCAGCAGAGAGGAAAAATTAAGTTCTGTTCAGACATTTGTTTGGCAGATGATTTGTATAAATATTTTTTAAAGTCTTATTTGCTTACCTGGGCTGAATTTATTTGATTGAAATTATAGAAATGTATTTTATTTTAATTTATTTTAAATTATATTTAAAATTTTTTTAACAGTTATTACAATTTAAAATGTTAAAATATTCTAGTTAATGTGTTTTTTGTTTAAATATAATTGCCTTTGATGCCATTATTCTAGTCAAAAATCATGCATAATATGCTGCTTTTAAATGTCCTGTAACTTTGGATCAATTTAATGAGTTCTTGCAGACCATTAACTTTTGAATGGTAGTGTTCTTGAAATTAATGAAATATCCATTTTGTGCTTTAGGAGCCCTCCAAAACAATACCTGGCACTGGTGAAACATCTCTTATAATAATAGTGATTGTGCTTGCTTGGAAAAAATGCAATTTGATACTTTTTGCCCAGATTTTTATTTATTTGTTTATTTATTTATTTATTTTGGACCTTTGAGCCAACTCTTTTTACCCAAAAATAAAAATCTGATCATTTTTACTCACCCTCAGTTCACTTCCAACCCATTTAATAGTTTTGCTGAGGAAACTGTCCAAGCTGTTTTTATACATACTGCAACAACACAAAATGGTGAGTCATACTGTCAATCTGCAGAAAGCATATGCACCATAAGCATAAGCAGTCTTTCAGGATATTACCCCTTATGACATTCACTGTATCTCAAGACACATGTCTTCTGAAGCCGTTCTATAGCTTTGTTTGAGTAACAGACAACATTTAGTGTGTAATGAGTTTCTCAGACACAACTACTACATGACTTCAGATGTTGCATGAACCACTTTTATGCTACTTTTTATCGTTTTTGGAGCTTGACAGTCTGAATCACCATCCCGTATTTAAAAAACAGACCTAAAATTTACTTTGGTGTTCATTGAAATGACTGAAATGCATGTTCTGCCAGATAAGACTCTCCTTTTTTTTCTCTTATGATACTCTTGCTTCCCCTGTGCCAGTATGACCCCTAGTCTGGGCAGTGTGGGTGCACTGTGGGAATTCAGACAGTAGACACACAAATCAAAGAGGCAGGACAGACACAGCACATTGGCCAGGCCTCACAGCACACTATCCGGGCTCCATTGAGATATCAGGAGTTTCGACACCCTTGTCTCATCAGCTTGTGTCTCTCTGTCTGTCAGCTGCATAGACAGGGAGCGCCGTCTGGCCACTGACAGATAAACGACTCCGAGTTGCATCCCTGCCGCAGGGAGACACGGCATACTGGACTCTCTGATATGTCTGCAATACGGCTTTCACCCACGCACCAGCTTTGCTTCAGATTAGCCGAATAAACAGCAGCACATTCCGTCCTTTTTGGCAGGTGCCACAAAAGAGTAACACAGCGATGACCCATTACTTGCGCTTTACCTGATAGGTGGTTTGTGCACATTCTTGGCACGGCATGTTGTAACACTATTATAATTAAGACTTTTGGCATGTAAACCACGCCTCCATATCCTTTGTTTTGCTAGTGGATTCACACTTTATTACTGTTGTCGTACAAATGTGCATAGCGTAGTTTCACAGGAAACAGCGGCGCAGAAAGCATCCTGCACTGAAGACAAACAGTTCCTCAGTCGGGCCCAGCGTATCTACAAAAACAATCAGTGATTAAGTTGTGTCTCTGGCATGTCTGAGAGAACGTCTCATTCATCCTTGATTGCACCCTCGGCCTGCCCTGCAAGGTCACCCCGCGCCCTCACTCCCAGCGCTGACACTTTGCGCAACAGGATCCACGTCCTTGACACAAACAATCCGTTATTGTCCTAATACCACAAATTTGCTTCAATGTCAACGAGAATAGAAACACTCCATCATATCTGCGTTTCTTTGTTTTCTGTGTTCTGTTCACAGCACGTGTGGATGAATGACTTTTGTTTGTCATGCTTTGTGTACATGTGACTCTGTGTTTTGTGCCACAGGTTGAACTGCACTCCTTGCGCTGGACTCTGTCCCAAAGTGTGCATGGGGCTGAAGACAGTGGACTCAGTCACTGCGGCACAGGCTCTGAGAGGGTGCACTGTTATCAATGGCAGTTTGGTCATCAACATCCGCGGAGGGAGTAAGGACAATCAATCTCTTAATACAATTTCTCCTCTCTGTGCAAGTGTAGAAGGATGTCTTTATTACACAGCTCTTTGGAATTTATGTTTCTGATTGGTTAATCAGCATTCTGCAAATGTTATTGTACGACTAAACTATATAGTTGGATGATGTCTGTGGCAACCATTCTGATTTACAGATTAGTAATTAAACATCAATAAAATAATCATTATATGTTTATTTGTTTACGCACAAATTTTCTGTTTTTTTAATTGTTACTTAATAATCTGCCAGCTATTCAAATGTATAAGTATATTATTTAAATAATATATAATAAATATATAAATATGCACAGTAATATTTGTTATAATTATTACAAAACTCACTGAATATAAACCAATCAGATCATTAGGATCAAGTCAGTTAGAAATACCAAGGGTTCACACAAAACAAGAGGAATCCACTTTTAGCTGTTTTTATTCATTTTAAATGAATTTTAAAATTCATGTTAAATGTTTTTAAATTGCTTGTTTTTATTGTTGTGATTAATACTTCTGATAATTTTAATTCCTTGAATGTAAAGCGCTTTTGTATGAAATGTGCTTCATAATCTTGCCTTGCTTAATTATTAATTTGCCTGTCATTCGGGGATATAATGATATTAATAAATAATATAATATAATAATTAATAATATTAATACAAGTAATAACAAAAGTAATTAATTACAAAAACACATACCCTCATATGTGGGTAGTTGATGTATCAATGTGTCCTATAGTGTGACGAAAAAAAAAAACTTGTGTTATTTGTATGTTAAGTTGGGGTTTTTTTTTCTACATTTTTGCTATGTCACACCATAGGACACTGTCCAATTTTCATTTGTCATCTACCCGTGTACATTCAACAAAGTGCAGGTTTTCAAAAATTCAGATTTTAAAACTTGCTCTAATTTCTATCTCTCCCTGTTAGATAACATTGCCGCAGAGCTAGAAGCTAACCTGGGACAGCTGGAGGAGATCACTGGCTACCTGACTGTACGACACTCATATGCCCTAGTCTCTCTGTCTTTTCTTCGCAAGCTCAGAATCATCCATGGAGAGACACAGGAAGTCGGGTATAAGTCTTGCCATTGGAAATCTAATGATCCCGTTTCATCTGTATATTCCTTCTCTTCCCTCGTCCTCACTCATGTGGTGTGTTCATTCCCAATAGAAATTATTCCTTCTACGCTCTCGATAACCAGAACTTGCGTCAGCTGTGGGACTGGTCCAAACACAACCTGACCATCAAGCAGGGTCGCATGTTTTTCCATCATAATTCTAAACTCTGCATGTCAGAGATCCGGAAGATGGAGGAGGTGACGGGCACTAAGAACCGGCAAACAAAGAATGACATTGTGTCAAAAACCAACGGAGATCAGGCTTCATGTGAGGAGGACATAGTCTTGTGTTTCATTTATGCTCATATGCTCTTTCTGAATGAATCTGAATGTGTTTTTCGTTGCTGTTTCACTAGGTGAGAGCCAGGTTTTGAAGTTCACACAGATTCGCACACTTTCTGACAAAATCATAATTAAATGGGAGCCTTTCTGGCCACCTGATTTTCGAGACCTCCTGGGATTCATGGTTTTATACAAAGAGGCGTAAGTGACTCAACTTTTTGTATGGAGCTTAATCAGTGTAGACAGTTTATTTACTGTGTTTTGAATTAGGCTGTGAGGAATAGAAGTACTGTCCAAAATCCAGAGCATTTTACCCACTGGAATCTTTTTAAGTGAAGTCTGTATTTTGCCAACTTAATGGTCCATACCAAGTTAAACAGACCGTACTTCCACCTCGTTTTCATTTTCACCATATTCAACTACCCTGACTCTAAGGTTCATGTTATAGCTGTTCTTAGTTTTTGTAGATTGAGTTCATTGCAATGAAGTGACGATTTCTGTGTAAGGATTTGTTGACATTTCTCTCTGCTTCTATAGGCCCTATAAGAACGTAACTGAGTTTGACGGTCAGGACGCATGTGGCTCTAACAGCTGGGTCATAGCAGATGTAGACCCTCCACCTCGCGCCACAGATGGAAAGGAACAGCAGGAGCCCGGGTACCTCATCCTCCCTCTGAAGCCATGGACACAGTACGCCATCATGGTCAAAACCCAGCTCTCCGCTTCTGATGAACACCAAGTCCATGGAGCAAAGAGCGAAATCATCTATGTCCGCACCAATGCTACTAGTAAGAGCTTCAAAAGAAGTTTTTTACAGATATGATTATTTTTCCAAAGGTGGAGAGAAAAAACGGTTTCTGATCGGTTTCAGACCTCGTTCATATGTGGAATTAAATCAGATATAAATCAGATTTGTGCCAATGAGACTGTCGTGTAAACAGGCAGATCGGATTTTCCTAGGCATTGCGTTCTATACGTCATTAAAAGAGTAACAATTTTGTACTTCTCCGCGGCTTAATGAGGTCATATGTGACTTGTGCTGGTAAAAAGTGTAAATGCAGACAGGCTGTTTTGAGTTAGGGTTTGTTTTGTTTTGTTTTGTTTTTTTCTCAAATTTGAGGTTTTCACAAAAGTTAGTTTATTAAGCCCTCGGCCGGCGATTCCAATCCAAATAGTAATTAAACATTTTAAAGTTTATTTATTTGCACATTTTCTGAGAGGATTAGGCCTACCTTTTCTCCGTTTTCTTCTGGCGCTGACGGCCAACAGAGCGTGCATATAACGGCAATTCCAGCAGCGCGCGTTCCCGGTAAATACACATAACCCAGAATTGCAGTAGGCTATTTAAGTATTCACGCGAACATATCATACAAAACGTGTAAACGGACAACCAAAAAAATCGGATATAGGCACCAAATCAGTATTGTCAAAAAAAATCAAGACCTGCAGTGTAAACGAGGCCTTAGTCATTTCTGAAATTGTTTTTCTGATTCCAGTAGCGGTAGTGTTTATTGTGTAGGCTTGGCATGGGAGAGCAATAAAAGAGGTCAAAGGCTGGGAAAATAGCTTGCTGCTGACTTTCAGCGGTGTGAAATCACTCAGCAGCGTGCAGCATGACAGGCCATGATTTAGGAGAAAAATTAGTGTGGTTTGCTTTCAATGCTGCCAGGTGTCTGTCTGGCATCCTTTTGAGCTTGTTTTGTATTTCTTTCCTGATAAACCACATAACCGTTTACTAAGCTGAGAACATTGCTTCGGCAGCTGGTTGGCTAGGACTAAAAGTAGTGCTGTAGGGTTTTTCTTTCTTTTTTCTTTTTTTTTCTCTCTCTTTTGTTTTTTGGTGCCCCTCCACTACTTCCTTTTTAAACAGAAGCTGCCTTAATTCTTCTTGTCTTATTGGTGACCCAGTCCAACAATGCAGTCTAACCAGAATTGAGTTTCATCTTCTGTTCTACTAGTCTACTTTTTTGACTTTGTTCTACTGTAATTTTATAATAATTCATGGTTGTTGTTTTTTTTATCAATTTACATTTGTTTGAGGTGTTTTTTTGTTCTTTTTTAGAACCCTCTGTGCCCCTGGACCCCATATCCTCATCAAACTCCTCATCTCAGATCATTCTGAAGTGGAAGCCTCCTAACGATCCAAACGGAAACATCACACACTACCTGGTCTTCTGCCAGCAGCAACCAGAAGCCAGCGAGCTCTATAAGTTTGATTACTGTCAAAAAGGTTAGAAAACATGCAAGAACATAATGTAGAACATACACACTACCATTCAAAAGTTTAGGGCTAGCAAGAACAAAGTCTGAACCTTGTGTTTCTGTTGTTCAGGTATGAAGCTGCCCACCAGAGCCCCCACACAAGTGGACAGTGAAGAGGAACAGAAGTGGAACCAAACTGAAGAGCAGGGCCAAGATAGCCGCTGCTGCGCTTGCCCCAAAACAGAGAAACAACTGAAGAAAGAGGCGGAAGAGACAGAGTACCGCAAAACCTTTGAGAACTACCTCCATAATGAAGTCTTTGAGCTCAGGTAAGCTTTCTGGTTCCTCATTTAACTAGTATTAACTAGTGTCACAACTGCAAAAATGAAAGTGTAATCAATAATGAAAATAAATAAAGTAGTAAAAAATAGTTTTGTGTTTAAAATAAAAAAATGTGTGTATATATATAATACATATATACATATATATAGAGAGAGAGCATATATTATATAGACTTTTTCATATATTAAAAATATATGCCATACATTTTTCATATTTTTTTCATAATAGACAACATATTGCATATATTAAATATGCATAATATATGGCATGCATATTTTGTTCAATTCTGGGCAACATATATCAGGTAATATATATCATACATTTATAATTTTTTTTTCATATATAAATATCACATTTATATACACTCTGCAATATATAACATATAAACATTATGTAGACTCATTCATGAATTAACAGTATATTGCCTATATTATATAAAACTTTTTAGTATGTAGACAACGTAAAGCATACATTTTTACAGATATAGTCAGTATATGTCATACGTTAGGTCTTTTTTAGAGCATTGTGCCAAATTTATCAACAGATTTATAAACTATCAAAATAGTTCTTAGTTAGGCCTAGTGTGAAGGCCTTAGAAACAGATGGTATTTTTCCGCTCAGAGACCCTTGAGATGCAGCTGTCAGATTCTTCACCTGACGTGACCCTCTAGGTGGAGATTCTCAAGTGGTTCATGATGTTCAACTGTTTTCTCCAGAGTTCTAAGCACAGGGTTGAACGTCTTAGTAGTGGTCAGGCTCGGTTGTTTTTGACTCCACCAAAACCTTGAGTATGTGTTTTTGTTAGGTGCTTTTTGACTGTCCTTGTGTATCTTTGGCCTTCAGAAGCTCACAACTGGCTTTAAAGATCCCGTTCCACTCCTACACACACACACACATGCACGCTACCTTATACACACAAAGCTTTGCTTATGCCTTGCACAGGCCTTGGTTTAGTGTAATCTTTGCTTTGGGGGAAGATGTTGTCTAGTCTGTAGTATTGATAGAGGAAGTGCAGACTCCTACACAGACGTTTGCCTTGCTACCTTTCATTGTTCTAAATATTATGGTTGTCTGGTCCACACGTTTTATTCACAGTGCTTTAACAGTCTATAAAAAGTATTCAGTTCCTTTTATTTAGATGTTCAATTATGGTTTTACTTAAAAATGATTTTATCCTCGGAAATACTTTGGCTCTTAGAACACACCAAAAGAGCTGAATCCTCCTGTCCTGAGCTCTTATATTTAAGGAAATAACTGAAGGCTGTGGTGCTCTGGTAGTGGTTTACCACTGGAATAGTTAAAACCAACCACATGAAATGCACCTCTGCTCCCTCTAGAGGTGATGTGAGTAATGAACTCGTTGAACTGGAATTTTGTGACTTGTAATCCATTTATGGTAGTGTTGTATTCCTTAAAAAAAAAAAAGAAAAAAGACCAAAATAACCTTAAGCAAATATACACATATAGCTTTTGTCTTCTGATATAATGGGTCAAATACATGAATGTTTAGTAGGCTGGGGTTGGTAATGATGTGAAGTGTTTTTGAAAGAGTATCTTTTGCCTACCAAGGCTACATTAATGTGGTGATAAAGTTAAAAAGTATACACATTTTAAATTTATACTTTGAAAATATACTACCATCTAAAATAACTAGTTTCTATTTTCAAAATGAGTTCCAGTTAAAATTTTCATTACACTGGTTTGGTGCATTAGGTGTGTTGAGACAAGTGGATCAAGTTTGGTGACCTCGGTTGAAAATATTCCCTAGCATTATAAATAATATAAAGCACTTTCTTTAAAGGGGTCATATAACGCCAATTTTCCACAAGCTGATATAATTCTTTAGGGTCTTACTGTAATATAGTTTCTTTAAAATTTCTCAGTGATAGTGTAAAAAAACACCCAGTTTACCCTGTCAAAAAACGGCTCTTTTTTTAAAACACTCTGTTCTTTGTACTTCCCCTTTAAATCTTCACAAGCTCTGCTGACCCCACCCCTCTTTTCCGAGGCGCTCTCAAAGGGTTTATTTAGCCGTATTCATAGTCCTAGACGTTACATTCATAGTGAAACTTGCTAATTAGCACATTATTAGGAAAGACAATTTGCAAAGATTCGCTAAAAAACATTATACTGACTGCTTCTGTAGGTGAGGCTGGATCATGAGTGATTCACGTGAACATAAACGCATTTAGGTAGATCAAGGGTGCATTCCCTTCAGAACCAAACGTAAGTTAACGTTAATCCTCTGCATCTTCAGTCACTCAGATGTCGGGAGTAAATGACTACTGCTATGTTCATTATTACATTCAACAACAAAACACCTGAATCGTTTAGGAGTCATGCTTGTCTCTGCATCTCGGACTGATGACGGCTCACTCAGGGTGGGTCTGAGGTAAGACACCAGTCCAGTCTGTGTGAAACGCTGCTGTCAATCAACAATCACGGGAGGGACCTCCGACCATGTGACGTCACACGGTCAGACGGCTCGATTTGAGAAAGGGGAAAGCATTTAAGGAGATTACAAAAAAAGCATTGGAAATGTATCCTCATAGGGTGGTTGTGTACACAAACTGCCAACACGCATTTCATTTCAAACAACTTGTAAAAGTGCACCTGGCATTATATGACCCCTTTGATATTTTTGCAAGAAACCAAATAATCTTTACTAAATATTTTCTTGTAAAGAGTAACCTTCATTGGAAATAGAAAACTAAATGGTTTTTGCTGCCATTTTGATCAGTTTTCGCTGTCGTTTATAAGTTCAAGTAAAATTTTAAATGTCTTACTGACCCTAAACATCTGAGTGTCCATGTATATTCAGGTGTCTTTTTGTACAACCAAATCTTTTGTCCGGTTGATTTTACAATGTAAATATTCTCTCAACCGGCTTCAACAGGAAATAGCATCAGAAGGAAAACTGCACTGAAGCGAAGTTTATAATGTTTGAATTTGTTCAGAGGTGTTGAATAAATAGTCACTTTAAGACTCCATATATTTCCTAAACCATAATTTGCCACGCTTTTTATGTAATTATACAGTAATTTGTAGGCTGCATTCAACAATATAGTGATAATGGAATCCCTTTTCCTTCTGAGCTGTAGTGAACCTAGCTTAGTCAAAGAGCCAAAGAAATGAGGCATATGTCATATCCCTTTTGATTTGTCCCACGTTGCTTTGAAGAGTTGAAGATTGTAACTTGAACATCTGTGTAGCGCAGGCGAACATTCGATTAATGGACTCTGTAAGTGCTACAACGTATAGAACTGCCATTTAAATGTTTGTTTTGCCGGAGTCGATCAGTTTGTTTGATTTGCGGGCAAGGCTATATAATTTACATGAATTATGACTCACAGCAGCTGATATAACATCATATGCACACTTTTTCAACATCCACAGCCATTTGGTTTCCATTATAAGATCTGATCAGTCACGTGTGCTAATGCAAAATACAAAGCATCTTAAAATACAACCTGTAGGCTTCAAGACGGAATCTAATCTAGTACCTCTTTATGTGTTTCTGTGTCTCTAGGACATCAAGACAGCGCCGATCTCTGGTGGGCATTGCCAACCGGACCTCGTCTCGTCTTTTCACTACGCCCTCTTCACTGCCCAATGGCTCTGCCACTCATAGCCCAGAGGAGGAAGCAGAAGCCAATAAGATTTCCCTGATTGTTCAGACCAAGGAGTCAACTGTCATCTCCAATCTGCGCCATTTCACCAGCTACCAGATAGAAATCCATGCATGCAACCATGAGACAGACCCCTCTCGCTGCAGTATGGCGGCCTACGTCAGTGCCCGCACCATGCCTGAAGGTATAGGATTATGTTATGGTGCATTTTTATTTCATGTAGTATAGTGAATATGTTATTAACTATCTTTTTATCTGTTTTTCTAGAAAAAGCAGATGACATTGTAGGGCCGATAATCTGTGAGGTGTCTGAGTACTTTGCACATATCCGGTGGATGGAGCCTAAGGCCCCTAATGGCATGATTATTCTCTATGAAGTCCATTATAAGAGACTGGGAGATACAGAGGTGAGATGTTACATGAGATCGAAGTCTGTATTCTGTTCAGACTCTCTGCTCTCATGAACGCTGGCTGCACTTTAAATCTGATTTTTATCAATCCTGTTGAAATCAACATGTGCTATCTGCAAATCAACAAGCTATTTTAGCATAATTGCATCAGCTGTGTATTTCTGTAACCATGGTGAAATCTAGCCAGAAACAGTGGAAATGTTCCTAATGTTGTTTTTGAAAAGCATTGGATAAACAAGAGATGGTTATATAAAGGCTAATAATTGTTGTAAGCGAAACAAAACATGACGGTTTTGCACTTAGTGCCACATGCACCTGCTTCCCTTGATGGATTTGAAACACTGTTGTAACTGTTTACGCTGACCTCCGGCAGATCCATTAAAGTCTGAGTAATATTTGGATATATTAGTGTGAGATGGACTTTAAAACCATGATAAAAGCCCAGACTTTGCCACTGGCTAATGGACGTCTTCGGTCCGATGTGCACAGCAGTGTGGGTTGTTTAACTCCGTGCCTTTATGTCTTAGGAGCTGCACCATTGCGTATCCAGGAGGAATTATATTGCTGATAGAGGCTGCAAGCTGAGAGTGGTGCATCCTGGGAATTATACAGTGCGGATCAGAGCCACCTCTCTGGCAGGCAATGGATCGTGGACAGAGCCAACGCACTTTTATGTGGAAGACCTACGTAAGACGCTGTTACACACACAGCTTGTATGCTTATGCCTATGAATCTCATTTTCAGTTTTTAAATTATGCATAACTGGATTTTGAGAAGGTTTTTGTGTGTATGTAAATATTCACACGCACTGATATAATGGGGCAAAGCTTCTCTAGGTTTTCATTAGGGGAAAAAAATGGTCACAATTATTTATTTATGCCTAATTATAATGGCCAATGACAAAACAGACATGGATACGCCCAAATGCATTTAAAAGTTGACTAGTTTTAAAAAGTAAATTATTAAAAAGATATTTAAAAATGTTTGTTGCATGCTTTAAAAATACCTTTTTATAAAATTGCATTTTTGAGAGACAAAAAACAAACAAACAGGTAAGTCGCGTAAAGGCCAATTCACAAGTGTTTACTAACGTTATAAATACAGATAAACATAGCTAAAAGTTGTTTTAGTTTCACTCCATAACAAATCATTTAATTTTACCAGTATTCAGAAAGATAATAAAAAAATAGGACTGTAGTCAAACATAGTAGTATGTGTGATCACGTGAATTTGTTTCTTACAACAGAAGAAACAAAGATAAAAAATTTTTTCTCAAGGGTTTACTTTTATCTGTGTACAGTCACAATAACGTCAAAACACTGCTTTTCAAAATAAATAAAACAAAACAAACTCGGCATATAGATTTTGGCACAGTTTTTCTTTCATTTTGTTAATCTGTGAATTATTTAAGTCAAATATTTTTCACAAATAGGGCTATTTATTAAATTCATATGTGATTGTATTTAGTTTTAGTTTTATTTTAATTAACAGAAATGCTTTTAATAGGGTTACTAAAGTTAACTAAAACTATCTAAATGGCAAAGCAGCCATAAAACTGCTGTACATTTTTAAATTTTCCAGCTGTTTCAAGCCACAAATATTAATTTAATGCCCATCTCAGGCAAAGTTCTGACCAGGCCTTAGACGATGTGCTCATGCTTCTCCAATAAATTATCCATTAACAGTTTAAATAATTAAAGTTTAAGAATTGTAAGGTGTAAAGTGTAAGAAACAATTTTTTAATAGTTTTTCTATTGTGTACATCTGAACAGGTATGGACCCTAACATACTGAAGATCGTGATTGGTCCTGTGATCTGTGGCGTTCTACTCTTTGTGATGGGATTTGTGGGCTTTTTCATGTTTAAGAAAAAGTAAGTTTTCTCTCTTGTGAATATGCTTAAAATCAGAGCAGGATACAGATCTTTATTGGGTATATAAATTTAATTTGGTGTATTCATCTGACCAGGCAAACAGAAGGTCCGACTGGGCGTCTTTACACCTCTCCAAATCCAGAGTATTTTAGCCCAGATGAGGGTGAGCAGCTTTTCCTTCTTTTTTTTTTTTTCTTTTTTTTGTGTGCTTAATGACATGTGACAGAAAATGCTGTGGTCGATGCACATTTAATTTTGTTTTGATAGAGCTAGAGTTGATCGCATTAACAGTGTTATCGATTTAGTAGGACTATCACATTTAAAATGACTTTCTTCTCTGTATGAACTCTGCTCCATCTCAAGTATGGCACCGTGTGTCACGCACTTCTGTGTGTTTGTGCAGTATATGAGCCAGACGAGTGGGAGGTGCCACGTGAAAAGATTACTCTGCTGCGAGAGTTAGGCCAGGGATCTTTTGGCATGGTGTATGAGGGCATCGGAAAGGACATAGTTAAAGGTGAGCCGCAGACCCGTGTCGCAGTGAAGACGGTTAACGAATCAGCCAGCCTCAGAGAGAGGATCGAGTTCCTCAATGAAGCTTCTGTGATGAAGGCATTCAGCTGCCACCATGTGGTAAGACATGTCTCTATCTGTCCAGCATGTTTTGTAGTTAGACTCAGTGTTATTATAATATTATTCATATACTATTTATATTTTGAATTCATTTTTATATTTTCAGTTTTCATTGTAATTTAAGTTTACATTTTAGTAAGTTTATGTTCTTTTTCAGATTTATTATGAAAATAGTCTTTAAGACCAAATTTAATTTGTAGTCAACAGTAATAACACTGGTTGGACTGTGACACATTTTGATGGTAATGAACGTGGTTTTGTGGGTTAGGTGAGGCTGCTGGGAGTGGTGTCTAAAGGCCAGCCAACTCTGGTGGTGATGGAGCTCATGACACATGGAGATCTAAAAAGTTTCCTACGTTCTCTCAGACCTGATTCAGAGGTAACCAACCATAGCAGAAGAGTCGCTATCAGACCTGTTACAGCTTTGGGATTTGTTATAATGAGCATCACTTTTAGATTAATAAAAGCAGTGTTAAAATAATGGATTTCTGTTTTCTCTGCTTTTTGACAGAATAATCCAGGTCGACCTCCTCCAACACTGAAAGAAATGATTCAGATGGCTGCAGAGATAGCAGATGGCATGGCTTACCTCAATGCCAAGAAGTTTGTGCACCGAGACCTTGCTGCCAGGAACTGCATGGTGGCCGAAGATCTGACTGTAAAAATTGGAGGTATACTACCAATCATAGGAGTAAATGTATGTGTTTTAAGAGCTCCAGTCGTTAAATTTCCTATGCAGAGCTCTAAAAGATCCAAGGTACTGACATAAAGTACACCGGTTCGGTAGTTATGTATGGTAGTAGGTACTACATTATGTGAAGAATAAACCAAGCAATAATTGGAATAAATAGAATAATGAAATAGAATAGTAATAAATAGAAAAAATATACAATGTAAATATTAGATAATTATAAATGTTCTCTTGATAACTAACTGAACTAAACAGGTTTGTAGAAATGCAAAAATGACTAAAACTGAACAAAAAAAAATTTAATTCAAGGTATATAGAAATATAAAAAGCTAATAATGACAGACAGAATGAAAATGCTATTAAAACTACTAAAACTAAAAAGGTATTAAACTAGTAAATAAATTTGCTTGAGCTCAATATTTTACAAAAAGGAAAAAACATTACACACCATAACTAATATCTTGTACTATTGTATTGTCACATTTATTTATATAGCGCTTTATACAATACAGATTGTATCAAAGCAGCTTTACTGTGTTAAACAGGATAATGTTTCAGTTATGCAAATAAAATTCTACTGTGCTGTAAAGCAGCTCTTAAAAGAGGACAACAATAAACAGTCAACACAATCAACACAGTGAAGACACTCTGAATTGATTTGTTGTGTCCCACAATTATGATTCCTGTATTGTGTGTTTTCATAATAGGTGACACTTCCAATGCTTCGGTTTCATATGAAGGAAAAACCACATTGTAAAATTATGTCCTTTTGTGATAAATGATTATCTCTCTGGGTGGAACTAGTCTTGGGCCTGGTTCAGAATGAGCTGCTGAATAAAAGATCATAATGATAAAGGAGGGACAAGTGTTGAAGCACAGGATGTGCTGTAATATATCTTGTATATTGTGTTGTGTCATCTATTATTGTAAGAGCTTTCTAATGATGTTATTTTGTCTTGTGTTGTCTGCTGTCAGATTTTGGCATGACGAGAGACATTTATGAGACAGATTATTACAGAAAAGGTGGGAAGGGCCTGCTTCCTGTGAGATGGATGGCCCCCGAGTCGCTGAAGGATGGGGTTTTCACAGCTCACTCAGACTGCTGGTGAGCTGACAGTGTGCGCACACACACAAACAGCCGTACAAAGACATGCGTTATTGTTGTAGGACAATGTTTTAATCACTCATGACCCATGCTGTGCTTGTCCAGGTCATTTGGCGTGGTGTTATGGGAGATCAGTACTCTGGCTGAGCAGCCGTACCAGGGGCTGTCTAATGAACAGGTCCTTAAGTTTGTGATGGAGGGAGGATATCTGGACAGACCAGACAACTGTGCAGACAGATTGTGAGTATATTGCTTACATATTTCCTGTGTTTTGTTTTGTTTTTCTGCTGACCAGACAGACGAGAAGTTAGAAAATCTACTTGCCCTGCCAACATTTTCAGTGATGCACAAAATATTTTTTTACAATTTTTTGTATCCATACATCTAAATTTTTGCAAGAATTATTTCTAGTTTTTTGTCAGTGCTGACTTCAAGCTCAAGTTCCAGCTCATAGACCTTTCTCGATCCCATCTCCTTTCTCTCTCTCCCATCTTGCTAGCTGCCAACTGACTGCCCTATCATAAAGGCAAAAAAAAATTAATAAAAAAACCAAAAACGTTTCTTCATGTTGTCTTTAGACAAAAAATTTTTTGGTTTTAGGACAACTTTGATGAAAGGTTTTAACTTCAAATGTAGTCACTTCAAATGTTGACTACTGTAGAAGTTCATATTAACAAAATCTGTTACGTTACACATTTTGGATCACATAATTTGGCCTTTTTTCATTTGATTTATATCATGTATCACATTGATTTTTAATAGGATAATCTTTCTTTATATAAAATATATTGATATGAAAATACAAAGAGGAAAAACAACTTTATCAACATCTGAACTGGGGTTTGTGAAGTGCAGGGGTTCATAAATTGATGAAAGTCTAATAATAAAGGTTAAATTAAAATAAATAATTTAAAAAAAAAAAGAATCAATCCATGAATTATGAAAAAATACTGCCATTAAATCAATATTAAGTAATTATGCAATCATGCAAAAGATAACTGTAGGCTTAGTGTTTTAGGTAATATAATCTAATTACAAGAATTCAACTTAAAATTGGATTACATATAATCAGTGTTTAACCCAAAATAAGTATTGAACTTCTGTCTCTCTTTTTTTCCTGATCTTCCAGGCATAACCTGATGCAGATGTCCTGGCATTACAATCCCAAAATGAGGCCCGCCTTCCAGGAGATCATCGAGATGCTCCGGGAGGATCTGCATCCGTCATTTCAGGAGGTCTCCTTCTTCTATAGTGAGGAGAACAAGCCGCCCGAGACGGAAGATTTTGATATGGACATGGAGAACATGGAGAGCATCCCGCTGGACCCTTCCTCGTACTCTCAGAGGGAGTGCTGTCTAGACGGGGACGAGGGCTCATCCGTGGGTCTTCGGGGGAGTTATGAGGAACACGTGCCATATACACATATGAATGGCAGCAAGAAAAATGGACGCATCTTATCCCTACCCCGATCTAACCCTTCTTAATATTATTACCCCCATCAAGCTAGATTAAATTGTTTTTCATCATTTTATAGATTCACTTTTATCGAGATATATCAGAAGCCCTTCAGAAAGTAATCTCAGGACATTCGTTTTCTTCTTTACTGCCTCAGTATGATGATGATGATGATGATGATACAGGGTGCAGTTTTTTCTTTTTTTTTAAAGATACACATCAACTGCTTCTTTTCTGTCTTTTTTTTTTTTTTATATTTGCCAAGTTTCAAGAACTGGTCAAATGGAACAAACTGTGAAATTAACCTCAGACAACCAGAAGGCTGCTTTAAACCTTACATCTCCTCGTCCACCAACAGATTCTCCCTGACTCTCCCGAAAAAGACAGAATCTAGAAAAAATGAATAGAAAAAAAAGTGACCTTACTCTGCTTGTGGCCTACGTCATGACAACATGGTCTCAATCTGTACACTTTGGGCTTCAGTGGCAAACCTGTTGAACTTGGGAACTGTAGGATGACGTTAAGCATCCTTCCAAGAACAAACTGTCTACAGGGGAAGCCTGTACAAGACACTGTTTTTCTACCTGCTACTCAGTATTCCAGAAAACACAGAGAATGAACAGATTTTTGGACTCTTATTTTTTTATTTATTTGCCTACCTGTGCTCTTTCTCTCCTCCCCCCCCCCGGTGTTCATACATTTACAGCTGAAGGATATTTAAACTGTTTTCAGGACTTTTGACTAAAAGAGTTCCTCAGATTGACCAATAGTTGCTGCTTTGATATATTTTAGTGGGTATAGATGATGATAAAAGTATATATAAATATATTATTGATGTTTTTGTACATAGATATGTTGTCATTCGAGAGTTATTGCCGGTTGTAGAAATGTTTTTACATGTTTGTCTCGAATCTTTATTTTTTCTAATCTGAAAATCATACTAATCATCCTGGACCTCTGATCAGCCAGCAGCTCCAAGATGCACAGGAGTGTCTAGACTCCTTTGGCTTCAGATGTCAAATCTTGATATCAGTGGAAATAACTGCTGTAAATAAAGCAGTGAGGTGCATTCAGCAAAAGCGAATGGATGTGTTTCTGTTGTTTTTCTTCTGAGAAAAATCATGTGAACTTTGTGGTTGCTTACGGCCCCGTTTTAAGGACTGTCCTGGAAATGTCCCTGTTTTATAGCACATTCAAAACAGCCCTCAAATATTCTGCAAAAACCCGACCGACATTGAACTGTGTAGAGAGAGTTATCGGTGTCATTCAAGGTAATGGCATACTCGATTCGATTAAAGTAGCACTGATTGTATTTACTAAAAAAACAGGGCCTGAACAGGGTGTGGGGTTGTTTTGCACTGTAACACTCTATTTTAAATGTTCCTGAAAGTTAGCTGCCACAATGCAGTATTTTCCAAACACACAAAATAGAAAAATAGAAAGCCCAATTAGGGATATTAAGGATTCATTTCCACAAGCATGTCTGATAAGCTAGAACAATTATTTGATAAAATTGCATGAATGTATTCTTCGGCTGACCAATCAGCAAAAAGGGGCGTTTAATTCCCGCCCACACGTAGAAATGGAATATTTAAGCTATTTATTTTCCTACCATGGAACAAAAAACAAAACATTAAGCTGTATTAAGCTTTCCATTGATGTATAGTTTGGTTTGTTAGGATAGGACAATATTTGGCTATTTGAAAATCTGGAATCTTAGGGTGCAAAAAAATCTAAATATTGAGAAAATCGCCTTTAAAGTTGTCAAAATGAAGTTCTTATCGATGCGTATTACTAATTTAAAAATAAGTTTTAAAATATTTAATGTATGAAATTTACTAAATATCTTAATGCCTAATGATTTTTGCCAAAAGAAAAAAGAAAATTGATCATTTTGGCTCATTCCTTGTATTGTTGGCTGTTGCTACACATTAGCCCTGCTGTGCTCTATGACTGGTTTTGAAGTGCTACTCGACCTAAAGTAAGCATAACTACAGAGATTTTGCTGCCACCTGCTGTGTAACATGGTCCACCATAAAAGATGATGAATTAGCAGTTTCTCTCTCAATGTAACATACCATTTTATAGCCTATAATTTTCCACAAACTAGGCTACAATTGCCAAAACTTTGAGAGTAACCAACACACGTTCTAGTATGTTAGTTATCTTTTGTTTCAACCATAATTGTTTCCAGTCTTATTTGTTTCAGGGTTTTTTTCAGCCTTTCTTCCAGTCTTGCAAACACTAAATTCCAGCTCGTCTAGCTGAAAATTGAAATAGCTGAGGTGTGAGCCAGAGTTATAAAATATTATTAAGTATACTTAACGACAAAAAATAAAGAAATAAACACTACTTGAAATATAATAAACGTTAACTGAAATTGCAATGTGTAAAAAAATAATAATAATAATAATAATAGGCCTAATTATTATTATTATTTTTTAAATTTTATTTCGGGTTGTTGACTGGGGAATAGTTAACATTTTCATTAAATCCAGCTTGTACTAAAATAACAAAACTATACAGACAAGTAGAGAGTGAGAGACTAATTTTTATTGAAAATCGTTAAACAAAACAAGCTTTAAGGGAACGAAAGTAAAAAATAAAAATAATAATTGTATAGCGGTGTTTAAATTTCAACTAGAAATCAAAATGAAATATATTACATTACTACTACTACTACTACTGATAATAATAATGCATGCACATAACTTTGCAGAAGGAGGTAAACTCGTTGAAAAAATAGCTGTAAGGATCTTATTACTCGAACGTGATGAAGCAATAATTGTAAGTTAATTTATAAAATGAGGAGCGATGTTTAAAAATCTACACTTATGATATAGGCATATTTCAAATTAAAACGAGACTGCTAAAGTGACAAACACAAAACTGCTGCAGGTGAACACAACCCCGCGCCTTCTGTTCCCGTCATGCCTCGAAGTGAGCGCGCGCGCGCGGGCGTGTGTTGAGGAGAGCGATCGTTCTCTTGTGCGCGCGCTGCACTTGTTGTAAGCGCTGTGGCGGATGCTTGAGAAAAGAAACTGTCCTGTAAAGAAGAGGAGAGGGTAGGATAAGATAAGGAACAAACGGTTCGAAGCTGAAACGGTGTGGTGTTTCTTTAAAATGGTGAGTAGAAACTTTTGTAGCCAAACTTTGCGCGAGCCTCTTTGTGTTTAAAGTTTTGTCATCGAGGCCTCGTGTTTTTTTAATTGACGTTGTGGTTTCTAGGTTGCGAAAGATGTATTTTTTGGTACTAAACATTCTTTTTGGTTTTGTCTTGGAGAAACACGACGTCTTTTAAGTTGTTATTTTTTATTTTTTGTGGCCTATCATTCATTTATCGTTGCGGTGCTCCTCAGTGTGACGTATGAGATCAGTAGCAGGAAAAGTTTCGCTGTGATTTTACGTCAGGAATTATTAATAATGATACCTCTTTAATTCTGAACGAAGTACAAGCGTAGCTTCGTGTTTTAAACAGTGCGTGACATGCTTATAGCGGCGAGTAGATGCGGTCAGTGAAGGTCCATGTTTTCTAATCGCTTTGATGGCTGTGTTTACACTCTGCTGTGATGAAGAATGCGTGGTTTATCTCTTCGCCCATTACATTCCTCGCATTCTGTCTCTGATTAATGACTAATTCATTTATGACACTAGTTTCACCAGTGTCAGATCTGTAGAAGGGCTGCGTTTTTGGTCGGTTTGAGGTCCTGTGTCCTTTTTGTATTTTTAAAATGACTAATTTGTTTTCCTTTTGTTTTAAACAGTATATTTCAGTTTCTCTAGTGTCCTTTCATACCTTGGAAACTAGTAGCTACTTATTCCAGTAATACCTTGGAAATCATTAGTAACTAAATTAGACACTACATACCAGTAATTACATTTTTTAAATTGTCTGGTTAGTGACAGGTAACTAGCCTTCTATTGTTAACAGAAAGCTTTTTGGGGGGGGGATTCAGATGTCAGCTATTCATTTGCATATATTCCAGTTTTTACTTGTACCAATTCAAGTTATTTGTAAAATTTAAGTACTAGCACTTTTTGTTTAGCTGCTCATAACCATTAAGCTAGTTATTAGAATATATTTAGGTTTTCATAGTAGTCAGTAAAAAGATACTGGTTTCTCTTTTAACTGTATTGTATTCCAGTTGTTTATAGTAAAACATTTATAACCATATAGGGGCATTTTTAATGAACTGTACAGTTGAGTTTTATTAATTTAAACAACTGTGTTTACATTTTCAGTAAGTTTATTGTATTGTCATTTTATTTTTTTTTATTACATTTTTGTTATTTTAGCACCTCATGTCAATTTTAATAATGTGTGTGTGTGTGTGTGTATATATATATATATATATATAAAACTATATTTAACTGATGTATTTTAAAATGTATCACCTGATTGTATTTGAAACTTAAATTACTTATATAAATGTTTGTTAATTGTATGGCTTCGGTTGTTTATAAATAAGTAAATAACCAACTAGATAAGAAATATTACTAATAACCACTGGGACGTATTCTAGTGTGGCGTAGAAAAGTACATGTAATGTAAATTTGGAATAGATACTTATAACTATTAAGGTAGTTACTAGTAGAAGAAAAATGTGATACCAGGTATAATGAACAGTGCTTGTGACTGTATTAAATTTAAAACATTCATGAAGTGCATACTGATGTCTAAGTGATAATTAAAAGGAATCGATTAGAAATTAAGTCCAAGTAACATACAAATAGATGCTTGTTAGTTTAAAGAAATAGGTTTGCAGTAAGGCTTCAGCATTAATGTATTGTGCTAAAATGAAACTTATACTCAGTAACTTTCTACTACTCCTTTACTCATCCATTATTCCTCTAATAAGGTCAGTTCCTTTTACTCTGATCAAGAGCTCACCACATTCAGCAGGAATCTCACAAATCTTGTCTTAGACTAGCATTTAAGGTCAGCAGTTATGGGTAATCTTTAGCTTATCTGTTTTTTTTTTTGTGAGAAACAGGGAGGCTTTCTGTATTTTATCTGGCCTGTTGATGTGTGAGGGGGGAGGTTGGCTTCATGGTCAGAAGCGGTTTGCAAGCCAGGCGTTTTCCACACAGTAACAGAACTAGTAAATCAGTTACAGCATTTGTAAATAAAAAAACTGTCACATGTTGCAGCTGCTGCATCCTCTGATCACACCTACTGTATGTAACCGAGGTCCCCCCTCAATGTAGTGTTACACTTCAGAATGAGGGTTTTTAGTTTACAAGAAAAACAAAGATGGTGGAAGAGTCAAATTTCATGTGTCTTATGCTCGGTGTAAAGGAAGGAGGGCGTTTGTTGTTCTAACCAGACTGGGGCAGCCTGCTTTTCTCGTTCGACTGATAAGCATAAACCTTAACCGCATTTGGATTGGCTATATTCATCTCCATCCAGCAGATGATTCAAGGGAGGTGCAGCCTGCAGCAGAAGTTGTCATTCAGTGGGAACGGTAAACCGTAACACAACCACCTGCAGAAAACAACATTACATAACTACTGAGGAGAGGTCTGAGTGTTATTTGAGTGACAGAGCAATTTTAAATGGCAAATCGTTGCCTTTAACCACCATTCATCAAGGTGCAACTGAATTTGAGTAAGAAATGTGCATCCTAGTTAGTATCCTCTGCTTTATAATGTGTTTATGGGCAGGCTTGCTCTTCAGGTTTGCCTCTTTTATTTAGCCTTCATGCAGTTTACACATGCCAGTCTTTATGATTGAGTGTACTGTACGAATAGCAGTGTGCACATTGTTTGAGTGCTATTAAGCATTGTTAGTTAGTTCACAAGGTGTATCATAACTTTCTTGAACATAGAGCAGAGTGCTTCCAAATGTAGTAAATTTATTAATTATTAGTTGTTTTAGTTGTTAAAACATTGTCTTCTATGACAGCTTAATATGACAACTTCAGTTATAGGGTAGTTGACATAAAATTGTAAATTCTGTCATGATTTACCCTCCCTCATGTTGTTTCCAACCTGCATGACTTTCCTTGTTTGGGACATAAAAGAAGATATCTGAAGAATGTCACAGTCTATCTTTTTTTCATTCAGTTAAAAGTCAGTGGGGTCAAGTGTTGTTTGGATCTAAAACTCCTCATTGGATCATGTCCTTGACGTGTCAGACAGTATTGGTTCAGTATTGGTGTTTTGTTAGGGCACACCCTTTGGTGTATAAATATAATCACATACTGTGTTGTTCATGTGTCAATGTGCTTCTCTGGGTTTTCTGTGAATTGTCTTGCCATTATACATGATTTTGCTTGGCTATTCTCAGAATGAAGCCTTTGGGTAGTTGACATGAGTCACATCACAGTGTCCTGCCATCCAATACTTTATTTATAACTACTTTAAACAGCATTTTGTTACATTTTTATAATTATACTTGCAGTTTTTATGATGTTGTATTAATTAAGAAACTACATTTTCACAATTTGTGAAGATTTGAAATGAATTTGAAAAAATTCTTAAAGGTGATTTAAAATGCTGAAAATTTTGGTGACTTGTCAAAGCATCTAAAATACAGTGTTTACCTGTAAATGTTTGTAACCATATTTACTATGCATTGCTGTTCAAAGGTTTGGGGTGAGTAGCATTTTTCTTTTTAAAGGTTTTAAAAAAATGTATACACTACCATTCAAACATTTAGGATCAGTAAGATATTTAATGTTTTTTAAAGATGTTTCTTCTGCTCATCAAGGCTGCATTTATTAGATTAAAAATCCAGAAAAAACTGTAATATTGTGA
>JAUMHE010000043.1:14008896-14046181 GCA_032359235.1 Enteromius mattozi | reverse complement strand
AATGCGTTAAAAAATTTAACGCGTTATTTTTTGTGTAATTAATTAATCTAAATTAACGCGTTAAAGTCCCGGCCCTATATTTAATATATATGGCTTACTTTTTTTAATAACATTTTTAAGAACATACTTAAATTCCTAAGATTACTTAAAAAATAGACCACATGCAGATGGTATTTGTAGCACTCCATGTTTAATGGTACTTTAACAATCAGTTCACGAGTTCGCACTTCCTCATAATACGAATGAAACGAAGCATGTTTGTCGTGCTGTCCAGGGGGCGAGCCGGGAGATCGGCGGACTCTGAGCCCTATTAGTTTGAACCCTAGCGAGGCGTCGGGCTTGGAGCCCGCATGCCCCCTGACGGAGGAAGGTGTGGAACGAAGGCGGAGTAGGGGAGGAGGAGGGATGCATAAACGAGATACGGAAGGGAAGGAAACGGGCTTATTTAAGGCGGAGGCGTTAAGACTTGATTGGTTAATTAGCCAGCTGTGGCTAATTATTCGTGCGCACTCCTCCCGAAATTTGTTTATCAACATCACTTAATTGATTGCTAATTTTAATTGAAATCAATGTTGCTACTCAACGTAAACCAGATTAAAATCTCATTATGAAGTAATTCTTATTCATCAGTGCTGGTTTAACAGAAATGGTCCTTTGATCCGATAATCCCAGGTTGTCCGTTGCGGAGGAAGTACTCCGAGGGGAAGACTCTGCTGACCTTCCCCAGTAAGGAGATTCTGGACGAGCAGTGTGACAGCTCTGATAATAACATGGAGGACATCAATGTGGAAGAGCAAGATGAGCTTCTCTCCAAGAAAGTGCTGCCTGACCGATCCAAGGCTGCACGCAACCGGGACAACAAACAATTGGTTGACTTCATCATCAGACGAAAAGTCGAAAACCGCTTATTGGTACAATTTTTACTGATACATTCACAACTGTATTTAGAATTTCAGTATTTTATTATTATTGTTTTTTTTTTTTAATTTGTGTAATGTTTTGCAAATGTGCACACCGCTAACTCCTCTGTCTGGTGCTCACAGGCAGTCATTAGCGGTCGTGAGTCCTCTAAATGGATGCAAGCCCTCCAGAAGCCTTCTCGCCCCGTGGTTGATGTCTACCTGGAAGATGAAGAGCAGGTTGATAAGGTGTACCGCTACCTGAACAAAGTCTGTGAAAGTGCCCCTCAAATAGACACATGTCTAGAAAACATACAGGCTGACCGGATCCGCCTTATTCTTGATGTGCTTCTGCCTGAGGTAATCGCTTCATTTACACTACCGTTTGAGCTTGATAATGTTTAATGTTTTTGAAAAAACGTCTCTTATGTTCACAAAGGCAGCAGTTATTTGAACAAAAGTGCAGTAGAAACATGAATGAATGTTTTCCTGTTTTTTCCTGAATTTTCAGCATTACTCCAGTCTTCATTTTCTCATGATTTTTCAGAAGCCATTCAAATATGCTAATTCAGTGCTATTATCGTCACTGCGGAAAGCGGAAATGCTGCTTAATCTTTTGTGGAAATATATTTTAAAGGATTTTTTGGTCAAAATACAAAGTTGAAATAACACCAATTAACTAAAATAAAAATCTTTTGTAATAGACTTGTGATCAATTTAATGCATCCTTGCTCAATAAAAGTAGTAATATTTTTATCATTATTATTATTATTATTGTTAAATCCTACACACAAACCCTTGTGTCTAATACTTCCAACCAACCATTCTAGCATCATGCATTGCCATGCTTCATTGTCTGTTTTGCTTTTTAGGCCATCATCTATGCCATTGCTGGAGTCCACAAGCTTTCCCTGGAGAAGGCAGAGGAGAAGTATCGCAGAGGGCCGTGCTTTAGTAACAGGTAGAGAACTTGTGAACTCGCCCTGAAAAACGCAATCTTGCATCTGTGTAACTTACAGCTTACTGGATTTTGTTTTTTTGTTTTAGAGAAAGACAGGAGTTTGACATGATGATTGAACAGCAGATGAAGCTCAAGGAAATCACCCGGCATCATAGGCAGTGATGCCTCTATTTTAAATATCAACTTTTATGAATTCTGTTCATATTTTTATGAACAGAAATTTTTTCTGCAATGTATTTTCTTTGTAATCATAGTATATAAGAAAATTATAAATGTTTGAATTGAATGATTTTCATGTCAAAAAAGATTTTGCTGTCAATTGTAAGTTAATCTGATATTAAATGTTTATCAAAGACGTTATAAGCTGAATGGTGTATCTGTGATGCTAAAGTCAGCAAAATATGGTTTGTTTTATGTGTGCAGTGTATAATAAGTAAATGCTTTGTGCTAATACATAATACATACATTTACAAATAATGTAATATTCCTCAGATTAACTAAAACGCGGTTGCTATTTGTTTTGAAAATGCTTAAGTGTGTGCTTGGGTGTTTGTAACTGTCACTGAACCCTGTTCAGCTGTATTTACAATCCTCAAGGCTTGTGTCTCTAAAAAGTGTTGCCTTTTTTTAGCCACATCACAATTCAGTAATTTTCTGTGCATAGAAGCATTTTCTACACAGATATACGGAAAGATCGTAACCAAAAGTTGTTGCATTTTACTGCAATCAAATTCTGGCCAAATTGTACATAATTTGATTCTTTGCAATTCATGTTTATCAATAAATCTTTATTTTTCAACATGTATTATATACTCTGTATTTTTGTAAACATTTACATAATTTTAAAAGCCTTTCTTTGTTTAATCAGTTTTTTTCTTTTAATACTTCGTACATTGTGTGCCAACGTCCACAAACTGTGGCTGCTCAGCTACATCATATCTCATTCTTCATAATCTGCAGTAGTTATGTTTACTATAATATAAATGTAATATCAGAATTTAGTTTAGATATTATAAAACTTGTCACTGAATGGAATGAAATCCAAGATAAGTCCACCGTGAAACTTTGAGGTATATGAAGACGGTCCCCACGAGTGTCTACAGTATTTGTAGAATGGCCACACGCTGATCATGGCACTTTAGAGGAATCTGACTGTGTGACCCACATACTGAAAGTGGTCTAATGTTCTTTGAGAGCATTGATCTGTGCACAGATTTTGAGCGCAGGGCCCAGTTTAATGTTCATAGCGCTCATGAGATGGTCCTCTGTAAGCAGCAACAAGGCCTGTCCGTCGATCTCCTGTGACCGGAACTCTGCACCAATATTTTGGCACCCTTAGAGCACATGGAGGAGATCCAAAGATTAGCATATGATTCTAAAGATCATATAGAAATCTATTAGCAATTTGTTCCTGTCTTCCAAAGCTGAATTTACCTGGTAAAGAGCTGATGAAGGAGCACACTTTCTCCACGCTCCACTGTGAGGGACTTGAATCAAGAAGACAGTCAGACCCGCTGCTGCTCTCCACTCTGCTCTGTTCTCTTTCTCGGTCTTGCTCCTTCTCTCGTTCAGCCTGCAAGCGCAGTCTTGTCGTCATCGGGCCTGGTGGATCTTCCTCCTCTTCTCTCTCTATCCAAATCACATCAGAGGCCCTCTGGGTGTCGTTGGTACGATGGGATTCTTGTAGCTGCTAAGAAAATAATGTGGTACAGTAGGTCACTCTCACTTATTAGTTATGTCTTTGCATTTTATAGTTGCGTTCATTGGTTTTTTGTTTTTCTGACCTGTCTGAGGAAGTGTTGCCTGGACCCGCCATTTATGCGACTAGGTGGTCTCCCGCGCTTGCCCATGGGCCTGTGGGGCCAGCGACCAACTTTTTCTGACCTGAACATGTTTAGGCGCTTTTTACAGCTTACATTGAATCTGTGAGGTGTGAGAGATGAACAAGGCTGTGTGTGCTGCAGTATACAGTTTTATGAACAAAAACTTGCTAAATTCTGTTCAAGTAAAACAGTAAGTCTACATCAGATTGGACTGGCAAAAAGGCAAATATGTAAAAATCTTCATTATATGCATACATTCTTACAGAAATTAGTGTATATACACTACTGTTCAAAAGTTTGGTGTCAGTAATACATTTATTTTTAACACATTTTTTAGTAATTTAGCAAGTATGCATTTAATTGGTGAGAGTGAAGACTTTTAAACTATTATAAAAAAAAAAATATATATATATATATATATATATATATTGAACAAATTCTATATATTACAGTATCCTGAAAAGAAATGCATCATGGTTTTCACAAGCAGCTGTGTTCAACATAGCTAATAATAACAAATGCATATTAGAATGATTTCTGAAGTATCATGGGGCACTAATGACTGCTGAAGAATAAATTATATTTTAAAATACAGAAAAACTTTATTTTAAATGGTAATAATATTTCACAATGTTGCTATTTTTTACTGTATTGTTGATCAAATAAATGCAGAGACAGTGAGTACTACACTTCTTTCAAAAACAAGCAAAAATCTTACCAAACATTAGTTTCCATATCACAAAATTCACATACAAATGTGAAAATGGAAATCAGACTGATCTTACTTGACTCTTTTAGTATAAGTCAAAACAATATAAAAAAATACTGAACAAAAAAAGCACTTAGAAAAGTAATAGCGCATCAACCATTCATGTCTTTGGTACAGAAAGAGTTAATCGCCAAACTTTAGTGCTAAGGTTTAGAGGTACAGTTCTTAAACCTAAAGTATGTGCAATAATAATCTCGAAAATAATGAAAATAATTCCACTGATAAACTGCAAAAAGACACAAAAAGTGTGATTAACGCTACCCATATGGCTCTTTACCTTCTGACGCATGTCATGGAGCAGAAGCGCTTGGATCTGAGGAAGGTACGAGCGAAGCCTCTCTTCCCACAGAACTCACATTCGAGTACATCAGGCAGGTTTTCAACTGTCTGTTCTGAAAAAATAAGAAATTCTGGAAGAAGCGCTCATAATGACTCATATTGTGTGTTAATAAGAAATGTGCTAATGAACCCACCATCCTCAGCAGGTGGGTTTTCAAGTTCGGAATCGGAGGAGTTCTCCAGAGGGTCCGCATCCATCAGGCAGTCATCCTGGGTTGATTCTTCATTCTCTCTTTCTTCTGGTAGTGTGGCCTGCAGGTTCATCTCTAAAGAAGTACGTCTCATCTGATAAAAAAAAGACCAGCAAATCAATACTGGACTTACCAGATATTTTTGAGATGCTTTTTGTGTGGTTTTGGCTTCTTAAAGTATGAAGCACTTTGTGACGGGGACTTTAATAACTGGTTGATCTGAATGTTTGGCCCCAGACCCTCACCAGGCCGTCTTACTCTCTGCTCTCAGGGAGTGAGGGATCTTTAAGCTTCACGCCATGGGCTTCATTAGGGCCACATGGCAGCTGTGAGTTGCTACGTCGTCAACCAGTGGACATACCGGGAACGGCTCCAGGCCCTCTTGGATGACGAAGCCCTCAATGAGGTGTGTGAGGATGTGAGGTCTAACGATGGCCTGTGAGGGCCGACCCTCAGGGTTCCCTGGGAGGCTGGCTGGGGGAAGCCTGCTGGTGCTTCTTACCGCAGAGGAGAGGAGGGGAGGGGGGGGACTGTTGGCATATGTGGAGTCCTCCGGAGACCGGATCACAGATCTGCTCGATGGTTCACTCGGGTGGTCCAGATCAGCTATGGTTAAAGTAAAGACGGGTTAGAGTGCTACAGACCACTTTATTAGTTTTTATGTATGTATATATATATATATATATATACACAGTATATATACAAAATACCTGTACAGTTTTCTGGTTGTGCTGTGACATCATCAGAGCGTCCCTGGGGCTCGTCTGGTGGGGACAGTGGTGGTGGGGTGGGCGTTCTGTTCTGAGGACACACACGTTCAACATCCTTCACCAAATCCATGTTTCCACTCTCCTTCAACAGCGGTGTTGCCTGCCAAATTTCAGAATAAGTATAATGATTAAAATAGTATATTTAAATAAACAGTTGACCCAAAATATATCATTATCCTCAGTGTTCTTCCAAACCTATATCATTTTCTTTCTTCTAAGGGACACAATAGAATAAAAAATCCAAAATTTGCGTCCAAAATTTTTGCACGTTAAAAAAAATACGTCCTCACGTTGTGCTAATATCGTTTACACACTGCTGCTCGTCTATCAAACTTCGTCTGCATTTGTGCATCCGTAGGAAGGATTTTGATAGGAAAGGATGATGAATATGAAAAAAAAGAAAAAAGAGAAACGCATTCGAAAATTCTGTATGTGCAAGGACCTTAAATCTCATCAGCAATTTCTCGTTAATGATAGTGAAAACAGGTGAATCAGGATGATAATGAAATAAAAAATACACAAAAAAACAAACAAAAAAAGTTTAACGTTTCAACTGATTTAAGAATGTTTGAATTTTCATCAACTATAATCAGATGGTAAAATGAACTAAAATTAATATAAATTACATGAAAAATTATCAAATGTTAAATGATCCTGAGAAATAATTCTAATATGCTAATTCGGTCTTCAAGCAGCATTTTTATCAATGCTGAAGACAGTTTCAAGACTTTTTGATCAATAGAAAGTTCAAAAGAAAAACATTTGAAACAAATATTTGTAAAAATGTAACCATCGTTACTGTCACTGTTGATCAATTGAATGCATCCTTGTTAAATAAAAGTATTAATTTCTTTAAAAAATGTAATCTTACGGATTAATTTTTTTTAAACGCATTGTAGCTTCAAAGAAAACCACCATAAACATTATAAATGTAATCCATACAGTACATGTCATATAGTATATTGAGGTTTTAAACAAAATGATTGTGAGTAAATGATGACAAAATTGAATTGCTTTAAATAAGACTAACCGAGGGAGCTTCTGTTCGTGTGGCAGGTTGCACCTTTAGGTCCACTGCCACTGTCTGTGGTGGCGGCAGATTCTGAAAAGGCAACTGAACCACTGCTTCAGCGACTGGGAGCTCCTCTTCAGACACCAGCATGTGGTCAGACTGGACAGCTACGGTCTGGACTGAGCGGAGAGACAGTCTCTGTGGCTGGACCAGCCTGGGCAGAGCCATGGTGAGAGGAGGGGGGCTGGACAGAGGTGAATACTGGGAGACCGGCTCTAGCACTGGGCCGAGATGAAGCGGTGGAGGGTCAGGGAGTACTGCAGGGGGAGCTGTGGACGTAGACACCACTGCTGACTGACTGGCTGGCTGATTGGCTGGCTGATTTGAGGAGGAGGGTACTGAGAGGAACTCTGTGTGGTGTGATTGGACAGTGGCTGTAGTTGGAGTGGTACGGGTATGCAGGGCGAGAGGAGGAGGAGAGCTGTCCTGTGCCGTGACACGCAGCGCTATGGGCTGGACCTGTCTGTGCGTGCTGGAGCTCTGCTGGATGAAGAGCTGGTGTGGCGCCACCCTTTGGCCAGAAGGGCAATGCAGCTGGTGTCTGACCATTGTATGAGACTGGACTGGTGTGAAGGTTGCTGCAGTAGTGATAGACATTAGGAGCAAACAAAAAGCGTTCAGTTTAAACAGTTCTGAAATCACTGAAAAGAAAAACAGATGAGTTATAGAAGTGAATCTCAACATTTTTGAGGTTTTTACCATTTTTAATTAGAGAAACTAAGAGTGGCACTGTTAAAATAATTAAATCACATAATTCCAGAAGTTTTAAGAACTGAAAGTACTTCAGGGTTCACACACTTTATAATAAATGAATTCACATGATTTTTCCAGCTGTTACTACTTACAGGATAAGGTTTTTTAAATGATGTTTCACTCGCAAAAATAAATTTCTCAACATTTTTTAAGCAATAAATTATGTTGACAATTATTTTCTAATTGACATTATTAGAATTTACATATATGCATATATATAATCTCTAATTATTTATTTATATGATTCATTTCTGTGACTTTTCTAGATGTAGAAATATTTAATTTGATAAAAGAATTCAATTTTTAAATAAATAAATTATTAGATTTAAATAATTGAATGGTTGTGTACTTTATGTAAATGTATATAATATATATTTAAAATATATATATATATATATTTACTACATTTACATTATTCTGCATTAACAACAGTAAAAAGTAATGAAGATGGAAATGTGATCTTGTGACTTACAAGGAGCAATGAGTGGTTGAGCTGATGGTGGCTGAGTAACATCGGTCAACAGTGACTCACTTCTAGAAGTTTCTGCCAGGTTCTGGGACAATTGTGTGGACTTTAGCGGGCAAATTGACATCTTGGGCAGGGGGCACACCAGCGTCTGACCTTGAAAAGGAGGTTTGATCTGGAGGTTCTGGGGAGTAGTAAGAGCTCCAGGAGGATGTGTGCGGAGAGCCAAACTCTGAACCTTGCAGAGAACAAAGCATTCTCAATGAATGTGGAGCAGCCCTGTTCATTTTATGGCAATATATTAGGTCATTTATTGTAGGGGTATCCCAGATTGCATACTTATAAACTATTTTATGATGTTTAGCTATCAGACTCTGATTATTAAAGACAAAATAACCTTATAAAATTCATACACTAAATGGTTGAGTACATAATGCATAAGTACATTTGAGGTGCAGATTATGTGTCCATGACTTAGTAATGATATTATAAACATGATGGATGATTTGATAGGTTTAACTCTGTTTGCTGAATGTTGTTACATTATTATTTTTTAAAATAATAAATAGCCAATTTGCATTCTCTCATTCATTAAAGCATTAAACATTTAATTTATAAAATGTTTAATGCTTATACAAATATAGACTGGATTAAATGAATCTTCTTAAACTCCAACAAAAATCTATAAAAAAGAACTAATATGATTTGGTCTTTATTCATTTTACATCAGTAACCTTATTAAATAAACAAGTAAATTGTATTATCATATAATTTAAATATTATATATTATATCTGACACAAATGGCACCCATTCACCCAAAAATTGTCTTACCTGTGATGCTGCTGATTGAGAGGACACTGAACTCACGACAGTCAGATCAGGTTGATGAACAGTAGCTACAGTGGCAGCAGGAGTAAGAATCAGCTACAGGTTAAGAGACAGTGACACGACAATAGAAGAGAGAACACAAAACAGAATCAGGTCCAGTCTTCAGAACTTCAGAACACCAATGCACTCTGATGCCTTTAGTAAATATCTGCTTACCATCTGAGTGCGCAGATACATTTGGGCCTGGCTACCTGTGGGAGAGCTGTTTCCTAGAAGCATGGCCTGCTGGGATATGGCTCCCGCTGTGCTATTGGAGCTAGTGACCTGGATGCGACCTATTGGCTGAGTTACAGGAGAGGTTGGCATGGTGATCTAGAGGGTGAGAGGGGTTTTCCTATGTAATTAATCTTTGATCAAAACCTTAAAGGGCTAGTTCAACAAAAAAGTAAAATTCTTTTAGCATTTTCTCAAGTCATTCTAAACCTGAATGAATTTCTTTCTTCTGTGGGGTACAAAAAAAGCTATTTTGATGGTAGTAGCTATTGACTCCCATGCTATTGAAAAAAAAAATACTGTGGAAGTCAAGGGCTATCGTCAACTGTTTGGTTACAAAAAATTTTTTAAAAACCTTTTATAATTTTACAGAAGAAAGAAACTCATGAAGGTGAAAAATTATGTCAGAATTTACTATCTTTTTAACTCATTATCTATTTTACATTTATAACATTTATAAGCATAGGATTATTTCTGCAAATAAAATTAAAGTACACTTTTTATGGGGCTCTTTTGTTCCAACATAATTTCCAAATGAGATCATGTGGTCTATCAAACACAAAATTAGGTTTGTGACAAAAGTGTATAAAAAAAGAACAGCACTCACTGATGTTTGAGACACATTAGCCAGCTGAGTTACATTCCCATTGGATGATGGAGGGGAGGAGGTGGGCTGCCTGCCATTAGTTTGTGCACCCTGATAAGAAGTAGCAATATATTATATTATATTGCACATATTTTCATATATATCCTCATACCTGCTCTGTAGTGGTCAGGATTTGCGCGGCTGTGAGGTTTTGTTGATGCTGCTGTTGTAGTGCAGCTGTTTGAAGCAGGATATGCTGTTGTTGGGCAGCATACATCTGTTGCAGGTACTGAGCTGTCATGCTTGGTGGTCTGTGTAACGTCTGCTGGATTACCTAGAAAAACACCACATCATAGGCTTCACACAACACTTGAAGGAATCAGCTTTTTGCCCATTTTTTATTTACTCAAAACCAAAGACATGGGATCTGAATATTAGACTAGCCTCAAAGCAATGTTCAGAATTTGGCTCCTTTAATAGACTTTTGCTGCTCTTTCTCAGTGTAATACCATTTGTTTCCTATGTTACTGGTTAATACCGGTGGGAAATTACCTGGACTGCCTGTCTGTCTGAAGTGATGTTTCCCAGAGGAATGGCGTTGGGAGTGCTGGATCTGGGTATAGAGCTGGCGGAGGGTGCAGTGCTGCTGGAGACTGTTGTCACACAGCCGTCACCCTCCATCTCTTCCTGACTCTGTTTATCTGTGTCGCCCATTAAGAGGGGGTTGTTAGCCACGATTAGCCACTGTAATTTTGAAGAAAAATTGTAAAAATACAGAACGATTAAAAAAATGGAGAGAACATCCTGTATTCTATCCACTCCTGTTCAACAGATTATTGGTTTATTTAGCTGACTGAATTTAAATTTAGAACTAAATTTTTTTAATTACAACAGATTTATTGGCATATTTGAGAACAATAAAACAATCTATCCTATGTCACTTTTTAGTTTATTACTAAAGGTAAATTAGGTGACCATACATGCCATTTCTCCTGGATGCGTCCTGGCCAGGATTTCTATATTGCTTTGTTTCCTCGAGAGCACTTTAAAATCATTAGGAACCAATGTCATACACTGATCGGTCTGCACATGCAAACAAAACCAAACCTAGATAATTTGGGCAGTATAGAAATCCTGGCCAGAGCACTTCTGGGGAAAATGGCACCTATGGTCACCCTAGGTAAATGTTAAATATAAAGGTTTATTACTAAAGGTGAATGTTAATTTTTTTTTAAATAATCATGTTGCAGAAATGATGCTGTATGTAATAAGTATGATGTAGGAATGTGTAAAAATTCTATGAATTAATGTGAATTCTGGGTGTGGTATGTTTTTTACTTTAATTAGGTATGTCTTAACCTGAGATTAAAAGGGCAGATCAATCAGGACAACTAAAAACAAGTAATTCTTAAGAAAACTTAAAAGCAGTTAGACTTAAAAGTAACACTAATAAATATTCTGTAAATTAATGTGATTAACACACTACAACATGAACGTTTGCACAAATATTGGCTTTTCAAAATCACATTTCACATTTATAACTCATTCACAAAATTACAAATTCATAAAATGTTAAAGTCATCACAAAGTAGCTAAAAATGTACAACTTAAATTAGATGTAGTAGGCCAATTAACACAATGTCATAGTCATTTTTATTTTAGAAGATTATTGAAAACTCTTACAAAAAAAAAAAAGAGTATTTGCTGTTTTACATCTACATTCTGTATTCTGAATTTAATAGAAATTAAAAGCAATTAATTGTAGAATGAATAGTTTATTTAAAATCTTAGGTTTCAAATGTAGCATGTTGGCCAATTTCTGAGCGCAAATGTCGCTTGTTTTCTAAACCGGCATCTTTAATACTAAAACTGTGTCATTAATTTTCTCTGTCGGATTACAGTATTTGTACAGTACAGTCTATGTACTGTCATACAGCATTTAAAAAAAATAATTATTATTTAGAATAGGCGACAATAATGAAGCGGTGACGCATATTGGTTTACGCACGCCACCACGCGTTTTCTTTCGCCGCGAACTTCTTTGATCTTAGCAACTGAGTAATTTTGTTTAAAAAAAAAATATATATATATATATATATATATATATACAGACACACTATACAAAATACTGACCTAGCCGACTAAAAATATCATATTACATAGCTAGATTTTCACAGAGGAAGCCTATTTAGGAGTTCTAAACTTTTCCTTCCCTAAAGGTCATTTAATAAATAGATTAAACCTTCTTATGGACTAAGTTACTATTCATTCATAATCAGTAAAATAAATGAATAACAAGCCTAAATAAAAGCCTACCAAACCTAAAAGTCAAGCCTCTCTCTCGGTGTCGTTAACTTAGTCAATTTTAAAATATAATTGTGTATATAATCGGTTTAAAGGCAAAGGTATAGTCTAGGCTATAAAGAAATATTTCGATAATGTTAGCCATATAGCATCAAATATTTCAATAGTCTAATTAAATATAAAACTAACGCATGATTCTTCTGTGGGGAAAAATCCATAGAACCTGTTTCGTACTTGTGTGACTTCCATAATAAGACAGAACTTGAACTCGCGTGTTATGGATTATTAAATCAACTAAACATTGTTACAGGATACGCGGCATTTAAAATTTAGGCAATCACCTAATTATTGCAATAATAAAAAATACTTAAAAACAGACTGCCGTCGATTACGAAGTGCGTTGTTAGATTATCTCGACAGGCCGATTGTGTGCCTCAGTCATCTGTTACAGTCCTAACTGCTTCTAACAACCCAGTGACATGATAAAGAAACGCCCACCTCTCCATTCGAGCCCACCATGACATTCTTCATGTGGGACACTGAGATTTCTTTTAACAAACGATTTGACGGGAATAATTTTTCAAAATATGTTTTATTATAACTTTCCGTCTGCGTCAATAGGGAATCATGCGATCATGACGCTTTTGTCCCATGCAGTGCTGAAGCGCATCAGTTGATGAGTGTTACCTGGCTGATATGAATATGAGACGTGAGCGCGCGCTGCTGTGCTCTGTCACGGCCCCAGTCATGTTGTACTGCGACAGCGCGCTCTAAAATGGAGATAAAAACAAAACGCTACTGAGGCTGAGAAATATCTGAGCCAGCAGCACCACTTGCTGTGTAGGAGGACTTCGTGCAGCGCTGCTCTCCAAGTGATTTTTTTTGACACTAATGATGTTGCATTCTTAGTTGAGTTGTGTCTATTCAGTCGCTATAAGCACCGCTAATAAGCTGCTTGTAGTTTCTGATAGTTTGCATTTGCATGCCTAAGCTTAATTTCCTGTAATTGTGTTCGACAAATTATTAACTTCGTGTACAATACATTAATTTTGGCTACTTAAATTTAACCAATTACAGTATTAAAAACCTATAAACGAGCCATTAACCTTTGATATATGATTTATGTAATAAAGATTAGGTTAGGTTTAGGGGTAAGTTCAGGGTTAGTACCTATTGTTGTATTACTACAGTACATAAGGAGCAGGAGTGTAAAATAAAGTGCTACCATGAAATTTAACACAAGGGAAGCAACAATTTGTAATATTAATTCCTAAATAATTCTGATTGATTGGTTGATTGATTGTGCCTTGCATGCATGCACGTCCTGATTTTGCATCCTGATGATGCACGTCCAATATATTTAGTTGACCCTGGAACAACATTTTAATGCAAAAATATAGTCTTGACCATATCTCTACACCTACCCTTACCCCTGAGTAATGCCTATAATCAGAGGAAATTATAGATGACTGACACTGATTGTAAACCTAAACGTCACAAAAACTGTTTCTTCAAATCTGATTGGTTAATCCCAATGTTGTCCCAGGGTCAACAGAGATGTTGACCCAGGGACATCTTGCACTTAGCAAAATCAGGTTAGCGGCCATGGCACAGCCCTATGTTTAGGGGTGGATTTTGCACTTTGTACTGAAACTACACACATGAAGTTTCATTTGCACATCAATTTCATTCTGCATTGTATTAAACAATTATGCAAAGTACTAAACTTAATAAAATTTTATGTTTTTAAAACCTCTAAGGTTATACGACTGATAATATTATCAAAATGACCTGGGCTGCGTTTCCCAAAAAGCGTCTTAAGCTTAAGTACATCGTAGACCCGTTGAAACCAATGGAGCTACGGTCGATTTAGGTGTACGATGCTTTTGGGAAACGCAGTAGACCAGGCTAATTACAGCACACAGACTCTTGCGTCTAATCTGCGGTGATCTAGTACAGTCGTTTCGCCACGAGGAGGCGTATTACACCATGAATTATAAAAGTGCATCAAAAATGATTCTTGTAGCACACAAGAGTGCATTACTGACCGAATGACTCCTATAAGATGATTCTTTTAGTGAATCTAAAATATACTGAAAAAATGATTTTTATTGAAACTGAGTTAATTAATTTGACATAATAAACAAGTTATCATTTTCTTTATGTCTGACTCGGTTACTGTGTTATGCTGTAGCTATAGTTTACATTTATATTTAGCAGTTGTTTTCATCCAAAGCGACGTGAGGACAATAGAAGCAATCCAAACAAACAAAAGAGCAATATTATAATGTTGTGACAAGTCTGTTATCATAACCCAGTACAAATAAAAAGTAAACAAGTAGATAAAATAGGAAAAGAATAGGCAACGCTTATATAAGAGGGTTTTTAAAACAAAACAAGTCAAAATAATAGAACAAATAGAAAATGCTACTGTGTTAGTGTGTCTAGTGTTAGAGGCTCTTTTTAAAGAAAGCAAGTGTTAGAATAGAGAGTGAACGTGTTCGTTTAAAGGACAGCACTTATTCAGCATTTTACTGTAGTATTATTATTGTTAATTATTTTATTTTATATTTTAAAAAAAATGCTATATTTGTTCTATTAGCATTTTTGAATTGGATTTCCCCCAAATTATTTCTTCTTCAAACCTAGTAGAGAAATCTTAAAGAGGAGTCGGTACCAGCTAGAATCGTTAAATTCCTCCTACATCCCATCTTTACTGGTTTCTAGCCTCACAAAGGATGCGAACTACTTCCTTGGCTGCACTTCTCCACCCTCTTCGAAGTCTGCGTGGTATAATCGGAATGCCACCGGACGCTTCCATCCAACCCAACTCATTTAACGTTAAACATAAACATAACATATATCCATTATTAATCGTATTGCGGACGTTTACTATCTTCTCTAAACTGCCTAGACAAATTATTTTTCTGATACTAACAGCAACTAATTGTAATGTTTTTATTGGACATCCCCCACCCCTCCACATTCCGCTGTTTGGATCATTCCGTCTCGAGGCCTGAGCGAGAGAAGGGAGTGTTTCCCGTCAGACACAGAAGTTTTACTAGTTCCAATAATTTCTGTCAGAACTTGAGTAATAATATTTCAGACAGGTCGATTTTACCACCGGGATCAACGCTATTTTGGACCAAGTCCAGTTTTCTGTTTCCGGTTGTGATTTTTCCTTCTCCTCAGAAGACAGCGGGCTAGCCTCATTAGCCAAGTTAGCTCGCTAGCCGGAGTACGGGGAGTTCATAATGCCCACGCTGCGGGACAGCACCATGTCCCACCCCGGAGAAAACCCGCACCAGGTCCGGGTAAAAGCTTACTATAGAGGGTGAGTAGCCAGTGAGACTTTGCGGTTTCGTTTTAGATGTCTCAATAAACTTATACTCTTTTCTTGACCTCTTAATTGTGTGGTTTCGGGATATACACAAATAAATGATTAGCCAGCTAGCAGGCAGTGTCAGCTAAGCCCAAAACAAAACTCCAATGAAGTTGTCAAGTGAAACCAACTCCAGTAAAACACCCGTTTCTTCATTTCTTCCTCTACAGTTGGTCTTTCTTCCCGTCTCATAATAGTTCACGTAAACGTACTGATTATATGTTTGTGTATTGTTTGTGAGTTAAGATAATTATGGCTTATGATGTGATGTTTTCGGAGCTTCGCCTGTCAGGGAGCTAGAGATGTCTGGCTATCTATTATAACGTTTGCGTTCTTTATGTCACGTTTATTTGGTTCTGTATAACAGTATAATTAAGGGAAAACTACAGTCACAGATACTTGTGATAGAACTCGTTAAATAATATATGTAAACAGTGTGTTCATGCGTTATTGACACAATATATTGATCATCGTGTTATTTATCTAAAATTACTTCTAAACGAGCATATCAGTCAATTGTAAGCAAAATTTGCTTATTATTCCTTTTACTGTTTAGGGAACGATTTTTGGTTTGCTATGAAAATACATAGCTTTTATGTGCATAAAGGAGCTAATTTATGCATAACTGATTTTCAGTCAGATTTCCTTTCATGATGACGTGTGTGCTTGTCATGCACTTGAAAAACCTGTATGACAAGTAACTTTTTGCCAGACCTGTTAGAGACTGATCTATTCACACTCAACATGAGCACTATTGTATGTGTGCTGCTGTCTTAATGATTCGGTCAGTTTCTGAGGATAATATTAATATAAGTAGTAGTAATAGTAATTTTCATTATAGTATGTTAATAATATATACGTTCATTTACAGTATAGGGAATTGATAGGTCCACTGCCAGTAGTATGTGTAAACTGGCCTCAGTGATATTTAACATTTTCAAGGAACCATATCATCCCACGTACCATACTTTGTTTTTGAAATCTTAGTTTCAGTGAAGCTGGTTTTATTTTGGCTTTGAAGAAAAGCTCTGTGGAGAGCTTGAATTGATGGTTTATGCCTTATAAAAATAGTAGCACTGAATTCCTGGGTGTGGACAGTTTTGAAACCCACCATTTGCCCGTGTATGTGTGTTCCCTTTGGTTTCTGTTTTTCAGCAGGTAATTTTAGCCAATCTTTGAACCAGTTTCAACGCCTTTATTCTGTAAAAAACCTCTATTGTGGCAGCGATGGAGGTGATCAGAGGTTGTTCCTTTGGTGCATGGAGGCTTTACTGCCAGGGTTCTGCCTGAATGCAGCAGAGTCTTGAATAGAGTGAAGGACTTCTTACTCGCTGCACCTTTTATCTTCTGTTTGAAAGCCCCTGAAGCCTGGCAAAGATGAAATTTACAACCTTTATCCTCCTCATCTTTTTTTCCCTGCCCTCTGTTCTTTCACTTATTTCTCTCTTTCTGTCACTCATCTGTGTTTTTTTTGTTCTTTCTTATGTGTTATATGTCTGTAATAAGCATGTCTTTAAGGGGATTTGACCTATATTGCACCTCATATCTTTTGTATGGATGTCAAATACAGAAGAGATTTTACTTTGGCTTGATGTCATGGTCATCTGACTTGAAAAGATAATTCACCAAAACTGAAAGTTGTTTACCCATTCTCAGGTCATTCCAAAGCTTTCTGACCTTTATTTCTTCTGTGATTGGGCTGTGCAATATCAGTAACTGTTATTTTTTACAAAAACATTAATCTTGATTTTTAATCACAGTTCTCAGTTCCAAAAAAAAGAAGCCTATGTATATATATTAATACTTTGTACATTGTACAGACTGTTATAAGTTTTTTTCTCAAAGCTAATACATTGAAATGCCCAATATTAATTTAATACATTTAAAAACTATTGTAATTGTAATCTGTGCAGGATAACAGAAACTTCCAAACATTTATTAATTGTAAAATATGATTAATCATGCAGAACTATTCTGTGGTACTCAAGAGAAGATTTTGAACAATGTTTTTGTGACCATTGTCTTAAATTGACTTCCATTTAATAGTTAAAAAAAAACCACTGAGAAATTTCTTGGAAATATCATCTTTTATGTTCCAGAGAAAAAGCAATGTCATACACATAATGACAAGAGGGTGAGTAAACCGTGAAAGAATTTTCATTTTTGTGTGAACAGTTTCTTTAATACACCCACTGTTTGCTTTAAAATAATGGTCTTACGTCTGTGTATATTTTTCACATTGACCTTAGTGTCCATGAGTTTGTTATACCTCCAGGTTTAGAAAATTGTGTTTGACATTCTTGTGAGTCCCATTTGACTGTAGGAATGAATGTTTGTTTGCTATGCTGTTATAAAAGGGTGTCTGAGCCGATCCATGTATGCCCTATGGAGGAATGTAGCTTCACCACCTCCTTGCAATGATGCTGAGCTCTTGCAGGCTGCATCTGTTCATGCTAAGAGAGTGGGTACAATGTCAGTTATGTGCCAGGAAAATGTTATATTGTTTGCAAGAGGCAACAAGAAGAGGATGTTTATCCCTCTGTAAACATGAACTAAAGCACAGTTTACTGACGCAGAGCTTATAGAATTTTAGAGATCTGCATCGCAGGAAGCACAGTGCTGCCCTTTAACATTCACACAGTAGCTTCTTCGTAATGGTCCTGGATCAGATAAAACCAGCCTTGTGTTTTTCTGTCATAAGGTGGTGTGCGCACTCCCACTAATTTCACCGGCCACCTAAAGGCATGTGCGGGTCAGCGCGTTGGCTTGTAGACAGGAAGGACTCCCCTGCTGTCAATAATTAACCAAAACAGTGTGAACACAATAGTCAACCGAGGGAAAGAAGCTGCTAGGGTGCCTCCTACTATTGGATTTTGCTAGTAATACAACACAGCTTCCCAGAAACTCACCGTATGGTACTCCCTGATGCACTGTATTCATCTTTTGGTCTTTTATCTATAGCAGATAGTGTTTTGAATAAAATAAGTTACAGAATATGTCCCCGTATTTATGATTTAAGTAAAATATAGAATATTATTAGAATTAACTCTTTTCATTCGAACAACTACTTAAACCGAAATGGATACAATACAATATTCAACCTGGTTTCCACTTAAATTCTGACAAAATGTTGGTGCTGGTACTACTAGATTTCAGTGCTGCGTTGGACACTGTTGATCATAACATACTTTTAGAAAGATAGAAAACTGGGACAGGCTTTTTGGAATGGTCCTCAAATGGTTTAGGTCAAACTTAAAAGGTAGAGGTTATTATTAGTATAGGAGAGCAAAAATCTACTTGGACATCCATGACATGCGGTGTCCCACAAAGCTCAATTCTTGTGCCACTCCTGTTCACCAAGTATAATACCACTAGGGGTGTGACGAGACGAGATGAGACGAGACACTGGGTTAACGAGAACGAGACGAGATTTGGAATTTGTGTCAGCACGTCATAAATAGAACGCGGCAGCAGTTTCCCGTCTGAGATTTGTTGCGCCGCATCATACCACTATCGCAAGGATATCGCCAAGTTCTCTTGGAACACATCACATCTTGCGAGATCTCGTGCCACCCCTAGATCCCACTAGATCCCACAGCCCTCAGTTCTTTACACTGGCTTCCAGTGACATTTAGGATTGATTTTAAAGTACTATTACTGTTTTCTAAATCACTCAATGGACTAGGATCTAAATACATAGCAGATATGCTCACTGAATATAAACATAAAAGAGCACTCAGATGATTAGGGTCAAGTCAGTTAGAAGTTCAACTTCAAACAAGAGGATTCCGGTTTTAGCAATTTTAGTGCCCGCAGTTGAAACCAACTTCTAGAAGAGATCAGACCAGATGTGCTAAAACCTGTTTTAAATTAGTTTTTAAATATTAAATAAATAAAAAAAATTGCTTGTTTTTATTGTTGTGATTTTTGATTATTTTAATTCCTTTTATATAAAGCAGTTTGAATTCCCATGGGGTTTGAAATGTGCTATATGAATAAACGTGCCTTGCCTTAATGACTGTCACCTTCTTCTGTTTTAGGGACATCATGATCACACATTTCGATCCCTCCATCTCCTATGAGGGGCTGTGCAATGAGGTGCGGGACATGTGCTCCATGGACAATGACCAGCTCTTCACCATGAAATGGATTGATGAAGAAGGTTCGTGTTTTTCAACTGTGTTTCTTCACTCTCTCTGGCCTTATTTACAGCTGCTATTAACATCTGTCCCTGGTGATCCGATCGCAAGCAGTCAGCCGAGATAATTGCCATTTACACCTGGTATTAACCTTTCGTCTCCTATGACCATTTGCGATCTGATTTCGTTGAAGAGATACTCTGATTTCATGACTGCACACAGGACTAAAACCAATCTTTGTCTATTTATTATCTTAATTTCCTACCTTGAGATGTTATATAATTTATAATGAGTTCTATGGTCTTTTGTCGCCAGTTGTGTTTGGTTTAGATGCTTGTTTTTTATATTTTCATGAAATATCTGATCATATCATCATTATTTATTGCCATACAAGCCACAAATTAAAGCTTCAGAAGCCATGCAATGAGAAACACTGACCTAGCCGCATTAGCATTTACATTATAAATGCAGTAAAATAAATGCAGTCATTTTAATTTCTGACTAATTTTCTTCTCCATTTGTGGTTTGAGTGATGACAAAATGTTTTGGACTCTGTTTGAACCTATATTTAGTGCTTTCCACCTGTGATCAGATCCCCTGAGACAGATGGTAATACCATGTTTAAATGTGGCCTCTTATTCTGTTCCTCTAACTGTCACCGTAGCAACAAGCTTCCCCCTGTCATTCTACTGAAACGTCTGCTTCATTTGTGCCAGCATTTTATATATTACAAATGAACCCACTTTTGGTAGTTTGCATTAGAGTCTTAAAATTACCCTGGACTCCACTGGCAGGAATAAAATGGATGGATTTTACATGAGGAATAAAGTGAATATGAACGCAGCGCACAGCAGGGAGCAGGTTTTACTCCGGAAAGATTGACTGTGTGCGATGATTAACTGCTGCATTAGTCATGCGAGATGGGAAATGGTGATGGGAGTACGTTCATTTAAATACCAAAATCTTCACCATTCCACGCTGAGCCCAGAGTCACGCTGCTCATTAGCATAGCTGATCTGAGAGGGTCGTCATGGCGAGCAGTTAATCCCGTCTGTCTGCACAAGCCCTGGCATCGATGCCCGCCGTCACTCATTGCCTCCGCTGTGATGTCTACACAAGCAGTGACTGTCGGTGCCACAGGCTGCTCTTTGGATGACAACAGGATTGACGTCAACAACCACAGACCCTGTTACTAATTCATGGTGAAAAACGGGTTTTTGCATTATGCTCTCCCAAAACCCTACTCTCTCTGTTGCTCTTTGCAGTGTCTGATATGTCTCTTATTCTGATGTCTTGGTAGCATTTTCCAGTGAGTGTTCACTGTGCTTGTCATTGTAGGGGATCCGTGCACCGTTTCTTCTCAGCTGGAGCTGGAGGAGGCCTTACGTCTCTATGAACTCAACAAAGACTCGGAGCTCATTATTCACGGTATGCTGGGATTTGGCTTTTGATGTCGGTGGGCTGCGTATGATTTTGTACTCTGTGTCATTCTATAGATTCATCAAAGACTTCTGACAGACGAAGCCTTACACCATGTCTTAAGCAGATGTGACATGAAAAATCGAGCAGGGTCCTATGAAATACTTTTTAGATATTTCCTAATTCTGTTAATAAGCAAAACAGATGTATGATCAATTTAATTAGTAAAATAAGACAATTTAATAATTACAATTTTAATGACATTAGTGGCCTGTGAATTTTTTATTTATTTCAGTTCAGTTTTGTCATAATCTAATGAACGCATAAAACTTATTTTTTACTTTATCTTTTAAATGTTAATGATGTTAATGAAATTTGACCAATACCTTATTTTAGTAAGCAATGTGCTGCAGACAAGTTTGGTGTTTAAAAGATGGATGAAAAATTGGGATATTCATTCAAAATAATGTTTTATTAGAAGTACATTTTACTGTACTGTAATGTAGTTCTGGTCTTAATTTCTTCAAAGTGAACTAAACTTTTATTTTATCTGTCTGTCTTCTTTTTATATAAAAAAAAAATCTATTCTATCTGCTAAGTTTCTTTCTACTTATTTTCTTAAAGGTCCCATATTGTACAAAACACAAACCCTCTCAATATGTTTTTACAGCTCCTCTCTCAGGAGCTCTGTCAAAAACAGATCGATTTTGGCCTGCCTAAATACTGTTCATGAGCCTCTCTTCTGATTGGCCTGTTTTATTTCTGAGTGACGAACGACGCACTTTTCAAAACAGTGCAGATTCGGCTACATAATAGACGGAATGCAGCCTCAAATTAGAAATATCACATACCTGATGCCACTGCCAGCCAAAAAAACGGTGACAGCTGTGGTAAAACGCAATAAAACAAGCGGACTGGACAGAAATGATCGTCAAAAATGCTTGAGTTTGCACACTTCTTATCAGAAAAGGTTCAATAAAGTATTGTCTTGTGTCTAAAGTCTTATTGCATCTCACAACTATGTTGTTTATGAAATAATGTCTGTGTGCATGTGTGTAAAACAACAAACTGATGATTTATACATAATTATGTGTAATTGTATTTGCACTGTTGTGATTAGCTGGAATAATAACGTAGCTGTAAAAATAGTTGCCTGCTGAAACTGAAATGTATACATCTTCATCATGACTAGATAGACACTGTGAGTTTGTCTTTACTATACAGTACACGTTAGATTTGATTCACCTCATAGTAATAATCCTGTCAGATCATCCATCCTTGGAGTGAGCAGACAGGCCGGCTGATCTGGTTTCTTCTGTTAAAGTTAATCTTTTGGACATGTTTCCGTGTTGTTGTTGCTCAGCAACGTCATGGATGGTGGCTGGTGCTTGGGTGATGACTGAAGAAGTTGACTGAGTAGATCGGACGTCACATTTTTACAGAAGTCACAGCGGCTCGTGAAAAATCATAGCTACTTTATGCAGGCTGTGTGCAGTTTACTGTGGATTGACTGTTTTGAAACTTATGGGGTAGTTACATAGCCCCTAGACCTCTGTTATCATGAAAAAAGCCAGGAAGTTTCAGATTTGACAATATGGGACCTTTAAAAAAACAACAACATTGGAAGTGTCTGCTAAATGACTAAAAAGATATGTTCATGTGAAGTGTCCTTGTATAGAGGAAACAGACCTGCAGAACAAACAAACTTCTTATTTAATTGTTATTGGCACATATTTTCCAGTTAATGGTCATGGATACTTATTCACATTGCTGGCCACCTGGTTCCCTTTTCACTGGTGTTACTCTGGGTAGCCCGTCTCGTCATGAAATCTCACTGGTTCAAAACTTTGTACCTTTCAACATCAAACATCTTCTAACTGGCTCTGATTGTGTAACATTGCACAGTAGTTTTGGATTCAGTTTGTCGCTGGAAACTTGTCACATCAGATGCCACGTTAGACTCCTAACAGCCATGTCCTTTGAAGCATGACATGTGACATGCACTGTAGCAGTCCCCTGCTAATGAGCTCAGACCAAGCTCCACAATTTGATGTTCTAGCTTGTGTACATGTATTTATTTATTTATTTATAACACACCCTGCAGCACTATACAGGACCTTAGACCATTAGTGTACAGGAGAGATAGGATTCGGGGTGTGATTGACAGAGATACATTGTTTTGCCTGCTGTGTGTGTTAATTAGTCATGCTGAGGAAGAGACGTCTGGCCACAAGGGCTTTCAGAAAAAGACCCCAACCGACTGTCCATCAATAGCCACTCTCCACACCAGCTGACCTCGCAGGCCTGGACAGACTCTGTTTCTTGACCCCAAAGTCCTTATCCGCTGTCAGATGAGGAGAGGTCACAGAGAGGTCGTTTTAGAAATGTTTGTCAGTGTTTTTTTTCCACAGTCTCTCTCTCTCTCCACAGTGTTTCCTTGTGTCCCTGAGAAGCCTGGCATGCCCTGTCCTGGAGAAGACAGTATGTGCATTTTGTCATTTATAGTCATTCAGATCATAATGTTTGTTTTGCACTTTATATTGCTGGAAAGCTTGCATTGAGTTATAATGATGGTAATTAGTTGGTTTAATTCCTACCTTATTAGAGTCCATATACCGTCGCGGAGCTCGGCGCTGGAGGAAACTCTACTATGCCAGTGGACATGCATTTCAGGCCAAACGTTTTAACAGGGTACTTTTTTTTTTCCTGAAACCCGCTATGTTACTTAATATATCTGAATTATACGCACATGCCTTCTGTATGGTTTATTGGTCCTGTTCCTGTGTTTTCTGTTGTGTACAGCGTGCTCATTGTGCCATCTGCACAGATCGTATCTGGGGCCTGGGCAGGCAGGGATATAAGTGCATAAACTGTAAACTGCTGGTCCATAAAAAATGCCATAAATTGGTCACAGTGGAGTGTGGTAGACAGGTAATACAGGTGAGACATTAGTAAGTTCACATGGAATCTGTATGCTTCTTTCACTTTTTTTGTGAAGTACATTTAAATCTCAAATAGATTAGACATTTGAATGGTAGCTAAATGTATAACCAAATATGCCAGATATGTGATAAATCGACGTGCAAAGAATGGGAAACTTTAAACGTTCAGGTTTTTTTTGTATAGACCTACAATGTTGGATCATGCTAATAATACTTTGAATTTCAGTCTGTCTTTATTTTTGACCTTCATATAATTTTTCTAGGACCCAATGATTGGAAGAATCGATCCAGGGTCCACTCCATCAGAGCACGCTGATCAAGGTACTATAGACTCTCATCTATTTTTGTCGAGCGCTACACGTACTCATATCTATGAAGTGTGTTTATTACATTTTCCTTACTACTTTGTGCTTGAATAGCAGACTAATACATTTATAAATGCAATTTTCAGGAAGGAATGTCCTTTTGAGATTTTCAATTAAACTTGCAATCAGTTTTCAAAAGAATTTTCTTTTAAGACTTTCTGTCTTGAGTTTAAATGATTCTGCCTGGGGTCACAAAATAATCAACCTTCTGTACCTTGCTTAGACTTTTCAAAAAATCAATTTTAGAATTTCAATGTTTTTATCAGTAGTTAAATCATACATAATACATCATTATACATTTCTGAAGCTGAATTGAAAAATTGTCTTGATTCTCATGATAACCTAAAAAACTACATAAACATTCTACCTAGAGATCCATTTGCAAAAGTCAAGCCTATAAACTTGCAATGTGTTTGTTAGCAAAGTCGCTAACTAAAAAGTAACTTGTAATGCAGAGGTGTTCATCTGAGTTAGTGCATTCATTAAGTCACTAAATTGATTTGCTAAGATCTATAGTGGCTCATTGATGCCACTGATTTTCATCTTGAGTGGTTTTGAATGACTGGATGGGCTAAGCCGATGTTTCCCTTTAGTAATTAAGCATGTGCTTGGACTGAAACAGAATGATGCATTGAGCAACCTACAGGCGGGAGTCTTCTCACAAGATTAAGCTTGTTTGTTGGAATTAATGACGTGAACAGGCTCATGGCTTTAGTTACAGTGCTGGTCAGATAAATTTCAATCCTCCTGTTTTTTCTTTGCTTTATTTATCAAAGTGCCTGGTTTGGTTTAGAGGCTTGTGAAGTTGTTTTTTGTCAGTATATTAATGAATAGTGCCCACATGTCACTGAGTGATGACTTTCCCTGTTTCTCTTTGTTGTTTTCTAGTTCTAGACAAAAAGAACTCAACAGAAAGTATCAATCACGAGGGAGAGGAGCATGAGGTAAGACATGCTTTGGCCTTGTTTACTCCTAGTTTTAACATCCATCTCAGTTGATCCATTTACAATTTGTGAATGCTGCTTCTCACAAACTCCATCTCTGCAAGCGCTGTGAGCTTAAGTCGCTTTTAACATGCATTGAAAACATGACAAGCCAGTCTTCCCCTTTTGTATATAAATCTGTTGTCAACAAAAGAGAAGCTTTACAGTCTCCCTGCAGTTTTGTGCCAGAATAAAAAGTTTAAAGTTTGAAAGCAAAGTAGGACAAACCATAAATATTAGTATTGTATTTATACTGTTCTGTAAAACAAAATAATAATAATTATTATTATTCTTTACAGTACTATAGTATTATTGCAATAGTAATTTATTTATTTGATTTAATTTTTATACATAAATAATAAAAATAAAAATATTACTTTGAATAATAGCAATTGGTGTTGATGTTTATTTTATAGTTGTATTGAATGGGTTAAAAGGGTGTTATTTTTATATTTAGCTGCTCCCTTGCATGTTTGATGATCTCTCAGATGCTCCAGGGCAGATAAGCATTTACACTACAAATGCAATAAACAAAAATGTGTTTTTTCAATGCGGTATGACCGATCAGACCACAACATTGTTTTAAGCAATTTCCACTTGTTGATCTAATTGGTTAAAATCAATGTTAGTACCAGGTGTAAATGGCACCGTTATGAATGTTTAGTTTGATTATATGAGCTTTCAGCAGTCCATTCTCATACAGATGATCAGGCTGAAGTTGTCACTCAGGGAAAGGGATGGGGGTGTGCACAAGGTTCATTCGGCCTGTATTGATTTCCTTTAGTGGAGCTAATAAAGTAACCTTCTATCAGGGTCATTAGAATCTGATTAAGGGCACATGCTCCTGTAGCTCTGTCGCAGTGATGAAAAATCATACAGAGGGAAAGGACAGGACAGAGATGTAAACCAGAGAGATTGATTTTATTATATATATGTATAATATGCATGTTAGGAGTTTCGAGCAATGAACACTTTTTATCTAATAGATTGCATTGCAAATTAACCCATCAGTTTGGGCTGAAATTCTCCCCAAAAGATCCATTTAAAGTTTTATTATGATAAATGAGAACAGTTTTACGTAAACATTACAAAAAAGTCATATTGTTATTCAACATAGAATTGATTACCCACAGACATCCAGGCCACAATGTACCAATAAGGTTGAAATAAATATATATATAATAGAAAATATGTGAAAGAAAAGATACTACAAATATGAAACTAAAACTGCCAGTAGGTCACAGCAATTCATCAAATCTTAATGAGTCATTTAGTCCTTCAACTGATTCGTTCAAATATGGTAGGAAATGTACTAAATATCTTCATACAACATGATCTTTACTTAATTCCCTGAAGATTTTTGGCATAAAAAGAAAAATCAATAATTTTGACCCATACAATGAATGTATTGTTGGCTATTGCTACAAATATACCTGTGCTACTTACGACTGGTTTTGTGAACTAGGGTCACATAATGATCTTGCTAAACTGTCACATAGTATAAATATAAGTCAAAAGCCCTACAGGGGCATTGTTTGCCCTCATATCTGGAATTTTAGGGGCCTATAATAGCATTAAAATTGGCTACATCATGAAACGTGTACATAAATGTGCATATAAATATAAATAAAAAGAAGATGTTGGTGGTTTAATATTCTCTTTGTCCATCCCTCAGGCTGTGGGCAGTCGGGAATCAGGGAAGGCAGTGTCCAGTTTGGGGCTAACAGACTTTGATTTGCTCAGAGTGATTGGGAGGGGCAGCTACGCCAAGGTGCTGCTGGTGCGTCTCAAAAAGACAGACCGCATCTACGCCATGAAGGTGGTGAAGAAGGAGCTGGTGAACGACGATGAGGTGACATTTCACATTTCATAGTTTGGGAATGCACGAAGATGCCACTGATATATTATTATATAAATTTGTTATATAAAACAAATTGCATCCATATCAAGTTAAAATGAACCACATCTCCCAGACCTTGTCACAACGAACTCTGTGTTTCACGTTGAAAGCATTCTTGACACTTCACAACTTCAAATGTCTTTTGTCAATAATTTGAGCTGTTTGAGTCTTGACTGCAGAATAAAACAAGCAAAGAGGCCGTCTGGCTCTAATCTTTCCAAGATGTGTTGAAGTACACATACAGATGACTAGATGTTGATGAAGTGGGCATTTAACGTTAATTTGAAGCACTTAAGCCTTGTGTGATGAATTGACAGCAGCAGCCGATGGTCAATAATTGCAGCTGCACTCTACTGGCCCTGCAGGGCTTCTTTAAGCGAGTCTCACGGTCAGAGGTATTTTTACCAGGCTGTCAATGAAAGGTCCTAGTTTTTTCACTCTGTATCTGTCCATTGTGAGTCTCCTCGCATTCAGGAGTAGCTCCTTGGGAAGACCTAGTGCCCCCGTCTTTTAAACCTTTATCAGTTTTCAGCCTTGTGAGGCATTTCTACTCAATACAGTCCTGAATGTCCTTCCAAATGTCTTCCCTACTGACAGAAAGAATGCTCTGTTTTTCAATGGGAGATTGATTTGTGTGTGTGTACTTCTCTTTTTTTTTTTCAGGATATTGACTGGGTTCAAACAGAAAAGCATGTGTTTGAGCAAGCTTCCAACCATCCTTTTCTGGTGGGACTTCATTCCTGCTTCCAGACAGAGAGCAGGTCTTTCCATACTCATTTTTTTCATACAAGTATAAGACATGGGGACAGGGAACAACGAACTGTGTTAAAAAAAATAAATAAATAAATAAAAGTGATGCTCTTATTTTGGTCCTCAGGCCATTTTTATTTAGCCCTTCAGTTTAGTGTAAACTGTTTTGTTTGTCTGGTGATGGCTAATGATTATTTAATGTTTTTCTTTCACAGGCTATTCTTTGTAATTGAATATGTGAATGGAGGGGATCTAATGTTTCACATGCAGCGACAAAGAAAACTTCCGGAAGAGCATGCTAGGTATGAGCAGCTAATGAACAGCCTGAGCAGGGTTAGAGTTGACTTTGGCCTGAATGACACACCACAGGAACAGAAACACATTTGAGGTCATTCACTATTTCTCTACTTGCAGGTTTTACTCGGCAGAGATCAGTCTTGCCTTGAACTACCTCCATGAGCGTGGCATTATTTACAGGGACCTGAAGCTGGACAATGTTCTGCTGGAGTCAGAGGGACACATCAAACTCACTGATTATGGCATGTGTAAGGTATGTCTGAATATGTTAATTGTCACATTTGATTAGATCCCATATTAATTAAGTCATATCTGCTGATAAGAATATAGTTGAATAACTTAAAAACGTTTGCCTATCGTGCAGTTGTTTGCTCTAATATTAACCTAGATAAATGTGCTTTATTGGGTTCACTTTATTATATATACAAGAGTTTGTGGAGTGTGGAAGCTACTTTTATTCATATAAACACATAATATCAACAAGATTTGGTGCTTTCTTCAGCATATAGGCTATTTGAGCTGAGAAATATACCTACAAAAAGCCTGAAATTTTTCCCAACACATAGCCAATACTTTCGCCAGTGTTTTTTGTCAAGTTATTTTTGCAGTCTATATATTATTTGTGCAGTCTATATATTAAAGACTCCTTATGGTTTAGTTCCACACACCTCAGTATATATTTAACTAATTTAAATAATATAAATGTGTCATTAGTTGACTAGAAAAATCTTTAGTCGGTGGCAGCCTTAATATCAAGTTTGCCTCTGGTATATCTATCTCATATTCATAGTGTACTCTATGTAAAATCAGCATTACCTGCTTTAAATTTGTGTAAACACAGACATACCATGATACTAAATGCACTGCTGATTACAGTTTTTACTTCATTTTTTTTATTATTTTAGTAAATATTATGTTAAATAAATCACTTGCAGAAATTATGCATGTTATTTACTGCCTTTAATACTGTATGTCTGAAAGAAATCTCTAAGTATAGCCACTGGCTTAAAAAAAGATTAGTAGTAGAAACGTGTATCTAAGTGTTTCAATATTCATCTCTTATGCAGGAGGGACTGAGACCTGGAGACACAACCAGCACTTTCTGTGGAACCCCCAATTACATTGCACCTGAGATTCTGAGAGGAGAAGACTATGGTAAGCACAGTTCACACACAGACAAGCCTCTTCACAAAGACTTTCAGTTGGCAACTATGAGCTCTAGTGCACAGTGCTTAATCCATTTATTGCTATTAGTGTCGACTTCATGACTTTCTGCCATTTGAGTTATGTCAGTGCTAAGCTTCCCCTTTCAGAGGCTCAGAATGATGTATGTGCAACTTTGTGTGTGTTTTCCTTTCAGGTTTTAGTGTGGACTGGTGGGCACTGGGCGTCCTGATGTTTGAGATGATGGCTGGGAGGTCACCCTTTGACATAGTAGGCAGCTCTGACAACCCTGACCAAAACACAGAAGATTATCTTTTCCAAGGTACGCAACAAAAAGCATACATGTTTTAAAAAATGTCTCAGTACATCCCATTCATTTTTTTTTCTCTCTTCCTCATTTGCAGTAATTTTGGAGAAGCAGATAAGAATTCCCAGATCGTTGTCAGTTAAAGCCGCTAGCGTGCTGAAGGGATTCCTCAATAAGGTAAAGCAGACCAGACAGATCAATGTTAATATCCTTATGTCGCAAGGACCTGTTATAGTGCTGTCATAATCATTGTTCCCCACCTCATTCGTAAACTCTTCTGCCTTTGTTTCTCTTTGCTGTCTTGTTTCTTCTCACAGATTTCTTTTTCCCTTTTTTTGTAGGAGCCAAAGGAACGCCTCGGATGTCACCCTCAGACAGGCTTTGCAGACATCGTGGCCCATCCTTTTTTCCGAAATGTAGACTGGGAGCTTGTGAGTCACCACTATCTCTGTTTCTTTTATCTGACTTATTGGATGTTTTGACTTGAGTCCGCAGCGGAAGCATGAGTCATTCACTGTAGACTGACGCTAGTGAAACTAAACAGAGGACTTACTGGAGCCTGAAGAACTATTTAGTGCTGTTTATGACCTTGAGCAACCATCCATTTGATTACTCATTCATGTAATTTGACGTTAGCACTATTACCACTTCAAATATCATTTCAAGAATGCCAGCTTTAAAAGTTGTCAATATTTACACCTGTATTTTTTCCTGCTCTTATTTTTTTTTTTTTATGTATTTATACAATGTTTCCTACAGTCTTTAGGCTGTGGCTCTACATTATTATTAGTTTATTATCTCCATCATTAAGATGGTAATATACAACTTAAGGGTTTGAGATGGCATGAGTGTGACTAATTGATTGTAAAATGTAATTTTTTTTGCAAACCATTCCTTTTAATTTTTCTGCATTTCATGATTTAAATCAACATTGAGTAGCAATTCACATATTTTCACACATTCATTTTATCAAATACTCTTAATAATCCAAGTCTATCAGATTACAAGTGACCCTTTTAGTTGTTCATGGTTGTATCGTGACATATACTATCACGTGTAAGGCCAGTGATTTAATGAAGGTGATAAGGTGTCAAATCATTGATTTTTCTGGTCTGAGGTTTTGACAGTGAACTGTATCATGTGTGAGGCAGGTTTAAATGATGTCAAACCAGCAGACGAGACTCAGACGAACACAGTGACCTCTTGTCCCTGTTTGGTCTGGATGAACACACACACACACACACACACACACAAATTGGCGGTCAGGCAGTTTGAAGGGCTCGGATTACACTTTCTACTCAGACAGGATGCAGTGCCCGAGACAGCCTGCAGGGGGAGCAGATCCTGACCTTGCAACCCTGAGAAGGCCAAACAAATAGAAGCACTGAACAAAACCTGGAAAGGATCGGTTTGCCTAAATATATTATTGAATACTTGCTGAGATTGCTCTTCAGTGGTTTTTGGAGAAAATGAGAAAAAAAAAAAACCTAACTGGCCCCAAACATTTGAACGATGGTTGGAAAGGATAGTTGTTTTGGATAACTGCTGTTCTTTTAAACTTTTTATTCCTCAAAGAATCCTGAAAAAAACTATCAAGGGTCCCAAAAGATATTTAGCAGCACAACTTTTTTCAATATTGACACATCAGAACATATCAGAATGATTTCTTAAGGATTGCTTGACACTGAAGACTAGTAATTTCTGATAAAAAAAAAATCAGGTTTGCCATCACTGGAATAAATTATATATAAAATATTTTTATGCAGAAAGCTGTTATTTTAAATTGCAATAAGATTTCACAATATTACAGTTTTTACTGTATTTTTTATTAAATAAATGCAGCCTTGATGGGCATTAGACTTTTTTTTACAACATTTATTTTAATAGTCTTCTTTCTATTCTTTTAAAAGCAATGCCATATGCAATTACTGCTTAGTGTTTAGTAACATGAGCTCTGCGTGCTGAAGTGTGAGACTGCTTTATGACACAGCCATAGTCGTTAATTGACTCATGTTAACTGTATTTCAGATGGAGCAGAAGCAAGTGGTTCCGCCCTTCAAGCCCAACATCTCCGGCGAGTTTGGGTTGGATAACTTTGATGCCCAGTTCACCAATGAGCCCATTCAGCTCACGCCTGACGATGAGTGAGTGTCTGTTCATGTGTATCTGTCTGTGTCACGCCACAAGCTTTCTGAATCAGACCTCAGGCACCATTAATCTGCTTCAGATCTTTACCACAGCAATGCAGGTTTCATCAGGAAGTAATATCAAATTTACGACCTCTGATGACACATTATACAGGGTTCCCTCGTTTCCATATATCCCTGTTTTCCAAGAAGATGTATTTGAAAGCCGTAGTCAGTTAAATGTGCCGTAGCAGTTAATTCTGATTGATTGTGTCTTTGTCTCCCTCCCAGTGATGCTGTAAAGAAGATCGACCAGTCTGAGTTTGAGGGCTTCGAGTACATCAACCCTCTGCTGATGTCTGCGGAGGAGTGTGTGTGAACGGCCTGCCTGTTTCTGTTACTTGCATATCATCGCTGCCTTTATTTGCATGGTCACAAACAATCGAGGAAACAACAACCTGACTTTATTTTGTTGGGACCAGATGAATCATTAACTTTGCCAAACCTCTTTCACGTTCTGCCATTTGTAACCACTAGTCCTTAAGTCTCTTTTTCTCGTTTATTTTTGTATCACGTAAATCAGCACTGATTAAATTTTCAGTGCCTTTGTGCATCGAAATGCCAGTTTTAGGTTACTGAACACTCTGCAAACTAAAAGAAAAGAATGACTGTGATGGTACGCAGAACCTCCTAATGCTTATGGTGTCTGATACATACTTTATTTGTATATATTAAAGAGAATCCATGGAGTATATATAGTAAGCCATTTTTAAACGCTATACCACATGGGATATTCTTGAAGACTTTCTGATTATCTGTTCTGCCTCTCCTCAGAAAAAAAGTGTAGCTTAAGGAAGAAAACTTTATACTTTGTTTTACTGTTATTTTTTTATTTAAGAAAACTTTCATCTTTATAGAATGTGCACAATGTATTGAATCAATAAGTCGTTTTTATGATGATGATTTAGATTGAAATGGGTATCAAACTTGTCAGAATGGAGCAGGGAACACTAATGAACACTGTTGTATATACTGACAAACTGAATGGAGAAGTTTTCTGTATAGAGAGGAGAAGGAGGGGTGTGATACAACAGCTTTCTTCAACACAGGACCAAAATAACACACAAAAAAAAAAAGTATGTTCCTGTCAGTGCTCTCCATAGAGACAAGATAAAAGTATGTTTTTAACTCCTCAACGGCTGCATGTGTAAAGTATTTCTCACTGTTTTTTCTTCTTTTATATTTCTTGCTTTTTGTGTTAAATGTGATGCATTGTTTTTCTGGATATGATATTCCGTTTATATACTTTTTACACTGAGCAATCATTGCATGCGAGTTCGTTGTTTCTCATTACAGTCACCGAAAAGCTTTGTTTTAGTTATTTTTGTCCCTTTGGGGGGACATCTAGTCAGATCAGATGCATGGTGCACAAAGGGGCCCTTGTTGTGTTTATCTTTAACGGCCCCATCAATAGTGGAGCGGTTTGAAAACAGATCATGTCTGGACGCATTATTGTTTGTTTGTGTGTGTTACACAGAAAGGACCTTTGACAATAATGACCAAATGATGACATTAAACACAGCATCACCCTCTCTCATTCCTCACCATGCACGTATCAACTCGCTTTTATTTTCACAGATGTTCACACTGGTTTCGAGCTGCGAGGAGCTCGTTAGCAACCCGGCGTTATAAATGATTGAATCGCTTAAAGCCCTCGATGCATTCCCAGAAAAAAGTAAACGATGTGCTAATATGCTTTACAGAAACATCAGGGGGCTGAAGTGGACCTGTTTTTTTTTCTTTTCTTTGGATGTTCTGTATATTAATATGCACACTGAAAAACACTATCAACTGACTGGAATAAACTGTACCACTTTTATTGTTAACACCTAATTAAAAATATTTAAAGAAAACTCGACATCTATGAAGCGTCAGAGCAGTTTGTTGTGATGTAAAAAATGCGTATCTAACTATTTGTAATGAATCTGAATAAAATAACTTGTGCTTTATTATTTGGTGAAACATCTGTTAAGTGAAACCATGAGAGAGACGTATTACAGTGATTAAGAAAGTGAACATTTGTCATCTTGAGGTAGTTCATTACAGAATATCTTGTTTCATATTTAACGTCAGTACCAATCTCGCAAGTGACATAATACGCATTTGTAGACTAAACAAATGAAGCTCAAAAAATGTGTGAAGTTTCTACATCAATCACGCCATTGTTGTAAATTCCTTTGGGCTTGAACCATCTGCATCAAATGATAATCGTTCTATCTGATATGTAAACATGATATTAAAAATTTAACACAGTGATGTGAACCGATGGCCTCCATGCATACATTATCTGACTTCAGAGTTTAAAATATTGAAATCCACTTCCTGCGATTTAAATAAACATATGTATAACATGCCTGTGTGTGGAGATGCGTCTTGTTGGCCAGATGGTTGAGGACCTCGCCTCACGCGTCTGGCTTTGACAGTGCCACTGGAACAACTCACCTTGTATGACTTTGGCCATTACTGTAAATCCGTGAGGAACGATGAATGTGAATGTTTTTTCTGCACCAGACTGTGCTCTGTGACATTGTCCCTGTGTCCTCCTTCTCACGAGAGCAGGGCACACGATTCCCTGTGGAAGGAAGAGCAGGTTTGCCCTCTAAAGAAAAGATGTGACCTTGTTTGATTAGTGGGGGAGAACAGATAGAGGTTCTGTTTTGTTTTAAAATAATGTCAGCTTCTGTACTACTTTTACTTTTGTGTGTGTGATAAAAGTTTTTGTTAGAAGCACCAACTCCTTAAAATTCTTTGTACGCTACAATTTCACAAAAAAGGACAGAAACAGCAATTAAACAGTGTTATTTTGGGATCACTAAGATACAGTTAGTTTTTTATTAATATTTTAATTACTTTTTTAATGCTGTCAAACAATTAATCATGATTAATCAAAGTTTTTGTTTACATAATATACATGTGCATATAAAAATACAAACAAATGCATGTATATATTTAAGAAAAAATATGTTGTTTATATATTAAGTGTGTATATATATATATATATAAGCTGAGTAAGTAATAGTGAATGTGAATTTTAACTAAAAGACTGATCCGTGTCATTTACAACTTTGCAAAATCATTTTACAGTGTATTTACACAAAATCTGCCATTCCAAATCCTTCTTTAGTGAAGGAGAGCCAGGTGTGTTTTCTTTAGATTGTCTGTTTAAACAACAACCGAAACTCCTTTTCAGAGCAGGTAGCACAAGTCTGCCTTGTAACAGTAGTGTTGGCGATAAGCGTTTGTTTGTCTTGCTGTCTGATGATGCATTTCTATATAGATTTTCTCTGAAGCTACGTCCTCAGGGGGGTGCTTAGGGCTTAGTCCCATAGTCTGTAATGAAGACAGCTGCCTGACTAACTGTGTGGCCCATCAGCGCTTAATCCATTTTCCTGGCATTCTTTATCCTTCATTCTCCTGCACGCAAACAGCATTATGTCAAGCTTTAAATGAACTATCAGCTATTGGAGAGTAATTACCCATATTAAGTTTAAATTACTCCTCACAATACCGGGATGATGTTATTACCCTCTGGAAAAAAAATCAATGCACTGTTTGGAGTTCAGGCACAGCACACAGTGTGTGTGGGCGCACCTGCTTTCATAATACATCTGCTGACCTTGCTATCTGCAGCGAATGGTGAAAACGCCGCTGAAATGGGCCTTGATCATTGGTGCATTAAACACCACAGACGGGTGACACTGATCTTATAAAATATTAGTTTATACCCAACCAGCAAATGATGTCAGTCATGTTCAGATAACAGTTAGCAGGGATAAAAGTGGGTTATTGACAAATAACATGACCATGTTTTTTCCAAAAGATTTCAGCCCTATATATATATATATATATATATATATATATATATGGTCTGAAATACATCTACTTTAAAAATATATGAATTATTAGAAAGTATCTAGTATTTAGCATTTTATTTAGTAAATAAAAAAATAAAAAATTATATATATATATATATATATATATATATATATGTGTGTGTGTATAGAGAGAGAGAGAAGGAGAAAGAACATTATGTGTAGCATTTCTAAAATATATGCATTATTAAAAATGTATTTAGTATTTTAAGTATTTTAGTATTTAGTATTTTATTTTGTAAATTAAAAAAACTATATATATATATATATATATAGATATATATATAGATATATAGCACACAGAAAAAAAGTTAATAACACATGCACTAAAAGTAATTTGTATTAGAAATGTATATATTTATTAAATAAAATATAATTTATTTACTTTATTGAAAAGAATAAATTGATTCTGTCACAAATAATTTATTAAAACGGCATTATATATGCATGCAGTAAATCTAAAATAATTTTTAAACGGTTTAAAATACTTCTTGATAAAGTATAGTTGCAGAGTCTTGTTGTCATTGCTTAAATTTCATGATAATTACACAATTTAATATAATAATATTCCTGTTACACTAAAATACTAATAATTTCACAAGCATGCATGGATCAGATCAGGCTTTTGGTGTTTTGCATATTCTGGCAAATGCAAAAAACACTTTTTAAGTTCTTAAATGTTAGATTTTCCAAGGCAGGTGTCAATGTAACCTCTTGCTCTTTTGTGTGAGTATTCAGTCTAAACAAAAACACAACACCTCTAAGCACATCAAAACTATTCAAATCTTCACAAACCCGTCTTTCCTGAACATGACCTGGGTCAGTGTGGTGGAGAAGCCTTTAAAAGTGTTAATGCAGTTGGTGTTTGTGAATGAGCTGTTGAATTCAGGGCCTCATAGCTCTGCCTCTTCCATTTAACATTTAAATGACACCTAACAAATGGCTCACACAGAGATGGATACCAAACCAAAGGTGATCCCAGCACCCCATCATGGGTTCATTGAAAAAAAAAAAAAAAAACATTGGATGGTGGAAGCCCTGTGGACCAAGCAAACTGCTGGATTGGCTCCAGGCCATTACTCAGTCACAGAGAATGTTCTATTACTTAATGTCCTTGGCAAAAGCCTCCACAACATTTGTACTAGCATAACAATTACTCAAACTAATGTCCATAAACATGTCTGGGTGGTTTATAATTAGGTCAGTGCAGACATCATATCTGATAATGTTCTTTTTATGCATCTACTTCTACAGCGCAAGATAAAAAATCTTCTGACATATTTTTTTTTTTTAAGTCTAAACTTCCCCAAAAAGTCTCAACTAAAAAAAAAAAAAAAAGTCAACAAAAACCTTTCAATTAAAACAAAATAAATATTAGTTGCAAAACTTAAACTAAAAATAATTATAAATGTTCCCTTAGCAAATAAATTATATGTTTAGGTTGAAGCAATGCAATTACTATGTAAATGTCACGTTTTATGTTTATTTAGTTCTGTTTATATTCTGTGTTTTTGTATTCCTGGTTTTGTTTATGTTTCATTGTG
>JAUMHE010000043.1:13983803-14008796 GCA_032359235.1 Enteromius mattozi | reverse complement strand
TCAGTCTTTGTCTGTCATTATCGTTGCAAGTGTGTGTTTCTTTGCTCCTCTGTGTTATTCGTGAGTATTAAAAGACGTTTCATTTCAAAGATTACTCTCTTTGTGATTTACCTAACAAACACCGTGACAGTAAATAAATGAAAAAATAGAAAAATAAAAATAAACGTAATAAAAAAATGTATTTTAATAAAAATAAAAATAACTGTAACAGACAATACAAAAATAAAACTAATTCAAAATATAGGCTAATGAAAGATATTATAATATAATAATATTATAATTATTACAAATATAACACCGCCCTAGACTCGTTTTTATATTAAGTCATTGCTCAAGCATATACAAAAAAGTGTGATGTGCAAGGTTAAAAGAATTTCATTCAAAGGAAACATTTCATATGATTCATTCTTTGTGAAACATTTACAGACATCTGCTCATGCAGCCCTTCAGTATTCATCATAAATCACGGTAAATCATAGTATACTAGGGAAATGGGGGCAAAGACATTTTCATTTCTGTTCACTCCTTTCTGTCACCACAAAATGATTCAAATTCAGCACACGATCCCCCATGATAGACCAACACAATTCGATGTAACTGTTAGACAAAAAACTCCCTTATTTCGAAACGTCGTTTAGACCAAACCGTTAATTCGCCATATACATCACAAACTTCCTACCAGATGCATTATGCAAACAGATGACTCTACATGCATTAAATTATACCTTTATACCTGTTCTGAAGTCTTGCAAGTCTGAACTTCACAAGACATTGGGGGAGGGCGGCAGACAGACGGACACGCCCGCGCGACATCCGCCGTGACGCTCGCGCTGTCTGAAGGCTTTCAGTCTGTGCGCGTGTTGTTGACGGTCAGACAGAGAGAGACAGCGGACCAGGAGCGATCATCCTGAGGTAAGTCCCCTTAAAAAAGCGGCAACAAACTCACTTACACACTGTCTTCATTTACTAAATGGTTCAGCAGATTCTCTGGTTATTTTCGGATCGTTTTGGTGGTTTTTATCGGTTATGGGATGTTCTTTGAGCTCGGAACGGGATTTGTAGCGTTAGCTCGGTTAGCGCGTGCTAAGGTTTAAATGTTCTAGCCGCACTGCTAAAGCTGTCTGTACGAGCGACCCAGCTTTTAGATGTAAAACCGGTTTAGGTGCTGTTATTAAGCTATGGTAATTTGTTTAAATGTAGCGTGTGAATCGGTGGGATATGTGTTTTGATGTGCCCTTTAAAAGGAACGCATATTGGTTAACGTTCATATTTAAGAGACGCATCGTCTTGCTTAGATGATTTGGTATTTGATTTAAATCCTCAACCTGATCAACGTTATGAGTGGTATTTTTATATTAAAAAAAGAAAGGGAAAAAAAGCCGATAGCCATTTAACATTTTTTGGAGGGTCAGGTGTCAGACTAAAATTGCTTGGTAAATGATTCACTGCTGTGTAAAGTCACAGAAATGGGTTTGAAATGTAAGCTCTCGTTGTCGTTTTGACATATTTGGGATTTAATATATGTGGTCGGGTTTTCTGTAGTTGTGTTGAGGGTCTCCTGGTCGCGGGGATGGGGAATATCGCACTCGCGGGCGCTCAGCGCAGCTGTGCCCGGAGAATGAGATGGGAGAGACGGATAGAGGCGGGGACAGAGCCGCGGTGCCCTTACGGGGTAAAAAGATCGACGCTGTCGCACAGGGTTAAAAATAGACAGCATTTTGTTAGTGTTTCTGGAAAATGGCTATTTTACGAGGAACCGAAACGACATCCGCGGTCAGGGTCAGTCTATTTGAGCTGTCATACAAATTTGGTAAGGTTAAAGCGTAACCAGGAGGAAAATGTCGTTTTATTTCGAGGAACTGGCCAGTTTGCGTGTGTAGCATTCGTGGAGTAAGAGGCGCATGTTGTGAATAGCGTGTGTGAATTGCTGGTTTTAGCCGAAACCTCACTGGCATGCGCTGATTTTTGGGGCTGTGATCTCTCATTTTGCCTTCATATTCATGCTCGGAAATTCCGTTTCCGTCAGTGTCAGGCTTTTGCGATCAAACTATTCAGTCAGCTTTTCCTCTGTTATAGATGGCGCGTGTGATTTGATCTTTTCATAGATGTGGTGGTATATTATGTACAGTTGTTATATCTTATCTCAAGCCTGATGTGGTTGGACAGGGCTAAATGGCCGCTCACTGTTAGTTACGGTTGCTGTTGGTTATCAGTGTGTTAAACTAACGTTATTAGTGCATTGACTCATTTAACGCGTTGACGGATTCGGCATGTTGTCAGTAGAGAAAAACCGAGCACTAAACCACCGAGAAACTGTCCTTATATCGATTGGTCTCAAATTAGATTATCCTGATGAGGTGAAAATTATTCTGTCGTCTAGTTTAGCACTTTGCCCAACACAAAACTGTTCTGGATGCTTTTTATTGCCCTGACAGCATATTCTTTTCATGCGCGTTTGTGTGGCTTCACACTCTGATTGGTTGTTTTTCTAAATTTTTGTCCAAGCCATTGATGTTTTTAGTAATTGAAACTTTATTCTTTTTGGTTCCTTCACAGGAAGCTCATCAGATCATTAATTCTGTCAGCATCATGCATGTAGCTGGGCATACAAGGATTTGCAACCTTTAACACAGCGAGGAAAGAAGGACAGACTCAACGGTGACGCGTTTGAAGAACAGCTAAATATTTTCCGCCCAAGACAGACCAATCATCTGTGTACGGACATGGCCAGCCCTCAGACGAGTCTGAAAACCCCTTTCAAAGACCTGACGTCATTCAAAGGCAACATGAAGCGGCTCTACAGGGAGCGACTGGAGGATGCACCCATTAAAAAGCGAGTAATGGCGGAGATGCACCTGAAACGACGCAGCTTGGATAGCGTTCCCAAGCCCCCGAAGGTCAAGAAGGAACGCGAGGAACACTGCAGCTCAGAAATGGACATTGAGGAAAGAGAATTCCACGTCGTCGGGGCTTCCAAGGCTTTAGATCTCAGCGCCGGCCTCAAGCACACTCTGGCACAGTTCACACTGAGCAGCCAGAGCTCCCTGGGAGGTCCTGCTGCCTTCTCAGCAAAATCTGTGCAGGAGTGCGTCTCTCCTGCTGGCATGGCTCCCCTACCATCTCCCCCAGTCCTCGGAGGTGGCCCGCTCTTGGTTCCCTGCGACAGCTCCACAGAGCTCACCCATTCTCTGCTTGAAGGAGAGTCCATCTCCTGTTTCGTTGTAGGTGGCGAGAAGCGTCTTTGTCTGCCCCAGGTACTCAATTCGGTCCTGCGGGATTTCTCTCTGCAGCAGATCAACGCTGTCTGTGACGAACTTTATGTTTACTGTTCACGATGCGATGCCGAGCAGCTACACATCCTCAAGGTGCTGGGCATCCTGCCTTTCAATGCACCTTCCTGTGGCCTGATCACCCTAACTGATGCCCAGCGCCTCTGCAACGCCCTGCTCCGCCCGGGTGCCACCCTCTCAGCCGACCCCAACAGCAAACTGCCAGGCCAAGGCCTGCTAAAGGAGAGCGAAGCCAGTTTCCAGGTTGAGCACCAGTGTCTGGGCAAGTGCCAAGGCCTGTTCGTGCCCCAATTCTACATCCAGCCGGATGCTCCTTGTATTCAGTGCATGGAATGCCAGCTGCTGTTTTCCCCACAGAACTTTGTAATGCACTCACACAAGTCCCCCGACAAGAGGACCTGCCACTGGGGTTTCGATTCAGCCAAGTGGCCCTGCTACCTACAACTGGGCCGAAAGCATGAGGGCTCGCCGGAGGAGCCGCAACTCAAACAGCTGCTGGACGAGATGAAGGAGAAGTTTCACTACCAGCTAAAGAGGCCTCTGGACAAAGTAAGTGTCTTTTCCTTCCATGTTTGCTAGTGCGCTAAGGTCAAGTTTTGCAAGTGGATTTGCACGTGTGTGACCAGATGGTAATGTGTGATAGTCTGGAGAGGAGACTGTTTGCTATTGTCTGGGCCAGGCTGCAGTTGTTTTGATAAACTAGTGTTGACCCAATTTTATGAGGTGGCACGAGGCAGGTGGGGACGTATGGCAGGAGGGAGGGAATTCCAGTTGGTCTGGCTGAAGGGGAAGTACATTATCTTCCTCCCAGGTCAGAAGAGGGTCATTTTTGGGGGGGTGCATAGGCATAGCACATGCTTAAATTTAATATACTATAAATAAGAGTGTGGATTTTTATCTTGAATGTAGTATTATTAAAAAAAAAAAAAAATATTGTGAAAATAATAATAACCCAAAATGTAAAAAATATATATACAATATTAAATTAACATTTTCATTTTTTTTGTATTTGTTTTTCAGTTTTTGTTTTGTTTTGTTTATCATTGTTAGTTAATTTAGTTTTTTGTTTTAGTATTTTATTTCTGTTAATTAATGTGTTTACTGGTGTCATTTAAACATCTTTAAATTCTTGTATTCTGTCTTGTATTTTTGCTGGTATTGTCATATTTAATAATGTCACGTTTTTGTTTTAATATTTTTTTTTGAATGTTATGTTTTATGAATGTTCCTGAATGTTCAAGACTTTCAGCGTGAGTGGTTTCCAGTTATTTTAGCTGTATGAAAACAGTTTGATGTATTGTTTGATAGTACAAACTCGTATTTGACATCACATTATTTTATTTTATCACCACAATTGCTGTACACTGCATTCTAGCTATGTATATATAAATCCCAAGCATTGCAGATTCACAGAAGAATGGCTTACTTTCCAAGTTAAAAATAAGGTTTTATTTGTGTCATCTGTAGCATTGCCCTTTTTAATAGGGAAATTTGTAATGAAATCATTGTATTTGGAAAAGCCCGCATTGCATGATTGTATAAAGTCAGAACACTGGAGATTCTTCCACTTTCATGACATGACCTTTGAAACAAAACTCAACAAACTGTACTAGTGAACTAGAAACTATAGAAAGGTCATGCTAGTGGGGGGAAAAAGGTCTGGATTGTTTCAGTCCCTTTGACCAGCCATGTCTCATGACCCTCTTGACCAAGCCAGAGCTTTTTTTGTCATTCACGCTCATGTTAGACAAAGATTGACCCCCTGTTGGTGCTGTCAGAGGGGTTTTTTTTCAAATGCAAGTGGCAGGAGTCAATGGTTTAACAGTGTGGTAACGTTCCAGTAGACACAATTATTTTTAGTTTAGAGCCGATGCGAGCGAATGAATGTGTTCTGTCTAAGTGAGGAAGAAAAGCCCCGGTCTCTCCTGTGTGCTTATGCAAGTGTGCCGGAAATACCGTCTGGTGTCTCGTCTAGCACCCAAACCACATTCCTCCTTCCGCCCTCCCTCCCCCAACACACTCACTTCATGTACTAAAACAGACCTTGAGTCTGTCAGTCATACAGTCACATCTGCTGCACAGACTGACCTAACCCTGACACACAAACAGCCAGTAACACTGTAACACTCAGTTCACTTATGCTTAACGCACACTAATGAAATTGATTCACACACACGCTAAACGCCCCCAGGGATCATGTCTGCTGCGCTCGGCTGAGGGTGAGATATCAAACTCCCAGAAATACGAGTGAGTCAGTGACACCTTCTCTTTACACTTTAACTGTCGAGCTCCTGACACATCCCTGTCTGGCAGCGTCTTGCACCTGCCCTGGTGCTTTGCCTGATCCTTCTTTGTTTCTTTTGTGAATTTCCTTGGCTGCACTGTTATTATTCAGTGCATTTTATCATTCCTAGTTTAATATATTTATATATATATTTAAAGAACAATTAAAAAATGTGCATATTTTGACTATAATTTTCCCCAGTTGGAAAACACCAGGTGTAAAACGCATAAAGGAAGTTCAATCTACTATTATAATATTTTTTAATATTTTTAATGAGTTGTTTATTTTTATATTTCAGTTTTCACATTTAAATTGTAGTTTACATTTGAGAAGTTTTGTTTTGTGCTTTAGTTCTTTTGGTAACACCTTACAATAAGGTTGATTAGTTAACATGGGTAAACTACAATAGTTAACATGAACTAAGAATTAACTATACTTCGACATCATTTATTAAAGGTGCACTGTGTAAATTTTACATCTAGTGGTTGAGATTTCGAATTGCAACCAACGGCTCGTTTCCCCCGCTCACCCCTCCCTTTAGAGAAGCCACGGTGGCCGATACAGGATTAAGATGTTGTAGTCTAAGACAGCAGAGATAGCCAGCAATAAAGTTTCTTTACAAAGGTAAATAAGGAATTATATTTACTTAATTATTCAATAAATCGATATGTTATCGCAAATATTATTCTTATTTGTTCATCATTGTGTCAGTGATTTATTCGCGAGAACAACATAGTAATGAAATGTGCTCTGTTTGTCCTTTAAGGGCTACTGTACAAACTGTTGACTTGACTATGTAGAAATAAATAGCTCATTCTAAGATAATAAAAACATAACGGTTCATTGTGTAACGTCCTTGTACACCTCTGAAAACATAGTTGCATATATTACAAATAAATTCTGTCAATAGATCCTCCTAAATATTACACATTGCACATTTAATAGTGTAATAAATGTATTGTTCATTGTTCATTCATGTTAGTTATTACATTAATTTTAACAAATGACACCTTGTTGTGAAATGTTACCATTTTTTAAAATTTCTATTTAGCTTTTATTTTTATTTCAGTTTTAGTTTTGATAATTTTAATTTAATAAGTTTAACTTAACTAAAACTGAAATAAAAATACATTTTGGTTAAATTTATTTAAATCATGTAATTAAAATTTAATAATTTCAGTTTCATAATTTTTAACTTCATCTAATATTTTTTTTGTTTCAGCTTTATTTGAATTACGATTAAATGACTTCTAACAGATATAGATGTAGTTTCAGTTAACAGTAACAACACTGATTAGAAGTGAAGTGGTGTCAAAGAAGCAGGTGCTTACAGTTTTGCGTTAAACGGCTTTTGAAAGAACTGTAAACAGACATATGTGCCTCCGTGAAAGGTCATTACTCAGACGCTGAGCTTACACGGGTTGTGCTGATAAAGAACAGCAACACATGCTCATCTGCTGGCTTCCATATCAGAAAATCGCTATGTTACGTGCGTGTGTGTCTGTACGGGAAGCAGGGCAGACAGGCTCATCAGTTTACTGGGTGAAATGTTCACTCTAAACATCTGTGATGCTGGAGTGCCAGAACATGTGACTCAGAGTTTCCACAGGTGGCCGTTGGTGACAATCAGACCCTCACTGCCAGACGTCTGCACACGGCACTTCAGCTTGTTCAGAACCAGCCCTCTTCCCCTTCATCAAGGACACTGGCTGCGTTTCAAAGCCTAGTGAGCTGTCTGCATAGAAAGAATATTCTAGGTGTCTTTGATTTTGAAATAGCCACTCGTGAAACATACTTGCATACAAAGCTTATGATAGTTTTTATTTTATTAATTTATTAAGATTTTCCAAAGCATTAAGTAAAATCTCAATTAAAACAACAAAATTGGTAAAAAAAAATTGTTTTTCAAAATAAATAAATACACAAAAATAGTTATTTTATCAAAATAAGTAAAAGTAAAATTTTACAGAAATATACACATTTACAGTTTTTATTTTATTTTTTTTTTACACACAGCTGCTGTTCCAGGTGCTCTAGGAAGAATTCTACAGAACTTTCTAGGATGCCTTTTGAGTTTGTGTATGTCTGTATTTATGTCTGTTGCCTAGGCGCTGTATCCGGTTAGTGTGTCTGCCGTGCACAAGTTGTTAAAGCTCATGGCTAGATGGGGACCACCTGACCAGAGATGGTCAGAACACAAATATTTTAAGACTCCACACCCAAATTTAGATTTATCTGATGTTAGATTTTCCCTCTGAAATGAAAATGTTGTGGCTTAATGGTTAGCGTGCATACATCAACAGTACAATGAGCCATGCTGCTAATTTTGTTGACACAAGCTTGAGTCATTTAGGCTTGGGACATTACCTGATCTGTTTCTCCTCATCATTTCCCGTTTCATTACACGTTTTTCTAATCGCGCCACGTGTCTCATAGATAGCAATTGTGTGTTTGTTTGATTGTGTGACAGTGAAAGACAGGCAGCTGTGATGGTTTGAGACTTGGTGTGCAGACGTGTCTGGCAGACAGATGGAGTCCTGTCGATCTCCCACAGAGGCTGAGGCAGTGGCTGCGGTGCAGACACCAGACAGCTGCCTCTCTCTTTTCCTCTCTCTCTCTCTGTTTGTGTCTCTCTATCTTCCCTTTTGTAGTTTTGAAATCAGTGACTTCATGCACCACAGGCACAGAGACCAGTTCTCCCCTATCTCGCTCTCTTATTTCCACTTTCTGTATTTCTTTCCTTGCTTTTTCAATCTACGAGAGAAAAACTGTAATTTTCCTGTCTGACTGTGTTTTGTTCTCTCGTCCTGTACCTCGACCACAAACCTCATCTGTGACGTACTTTGTCAGACTTTTTTCTCTCACACTCTTTCTTTTTTTTTTTCCCTCTGGTTTTGTTTCCTCTTTCAGCCACAGTCCTTTTTGCTTTGCTGTTTCCATTTAGTCACGTGTCTATCATTTATCAAACTACACTTAGTTCCGGTTGGATTGGATATGTCCTTTTTTTTTTTTTTTAATAAAAGCAACACCATGTTCTAACTACAATGACAGCGGGCTCGCTTTGGAAGCACACTGCACTCACAACAAAATGGATAAGTTTATGATCTAATTCATAAATATTAAACCTTTTAAACATTATTAAACATACATACATATTAAGTGACCGATATCATCTTTGATAAGGAATGCAAATGTTGGTTCGCATTGAGTTCACAGTTTTAACTTTATATCTTTGCTTTAATGTATATTCTAAGGTAAACTATGTCTTGTAGTTTTCAGTATGGCTATAAGCTTGTACAAAATGATATTTAAACTCATATTAGACACATTTAAAACAGGAAATGTGTCTAATATGTTTTATGTGTAAAATGTAAAGAAACTTATTTAGGTTTACTCATTTTAGGTTTACCCACCAATGTGGGGCCACATTAGCAAAATTTTGCAGGTAAAAAAAAAAGGACCATTGTCTATCATCAATAGTGTAGCGATGCATGAAGCGCTGAAGCAAGAGCTTTTAAACCATGCAGCTTTCTGTTTTGGTCAGTGTGGTGAATTTCTTTTGACCAACTTGAACACAAGTGAAACGGGAGTGGGAAACTTTTCCACCCACATGTAAAACTCCTGATTACACAAATTCCTATTTAAATTTCTCCTTGTAAATTTCAGTGGTAAATGTGAAAGTAACTTTAGATCGATATTACAAAGGGTTGTTCTGCTTTTATATTTTCTATCCGATCTCTCCAAATGTGACATTTTCAGCAATTTGCAGAACACAGCATTGTATCTTGGGAACTTTATCTTCATGCTGCCTGTGTTTGGTGAGAAATAGAAGGGTAATGAAAGGTCAGAGGTGATGGAGGCTCAGGGTTTTGTCTGTTTGATCAAGGGTGTTGAGCTCAGGGTTTGCTCTAGTGTAAATATCAGAGACTTCAGTGGATGCAACTCAGCCCCTCAAAAATAAGCAGCCGAATGACCTAATCAGTCTCTGTTTACATAAAGGGAATGGAGGGCAGTGAGTGTGTGTGTGTTTATGGAGGAGAGAGAGCGATTGAGGAGAACTATTGATCTGGCTGGAGTGGATGAATTCAGTCAGACAGTAACTGTGTGTGTCAAAGAGAGAGAGACAGGCTGAAGAAGAGTGAGATTGATTTACACAATGTCCTAACCAGGGCTAGTTTTTTGCCTTCAATAAAATTGCTAAATGATAAAAATCACTGCTAATCAGAACTTATTTTTCAAATGTAATTTTATTATGTCAAGTCTGATCAGGATGCATTGTCAGACTAGTAAAAAAGTAGTCTTCTCGCATATGCAATATGCAAATGCTAATACATACAAAGTGTGAGCTGCTGACAAATGCACATTTACTTGAATTGATAAACAAAAAAAAAATGGGTTTGCACATCCATTGGTCAAAGATGGTTAGATAAAGGTACTAATGATAATGTGGTATATGAAAAAAAGAAGAGAAAGATATCAGGATGTGTGGTTCAGTTCAGGACATGCTGCCGGTAGCCAACTTCAGCAACTTTTGCTCTTTCCTTCTGCTTTATTCATGGTGAAGCATTCACCTTCACAGAGATTCGTGGCAGTTCATGTGCTCAGGCAGTCACACACTCCAAGCTCCGTTCATTTATTTCCAACTGTTTGTCCTCATGCACAAACAAATCACTAACTAACCCCAAAGCCCCCCAAAAAAGCACACACTCTGTGATTTGGCAATCTGTCCTATTTATATAAAGCCCAGAGTTCCTGTTGGCCGTTAAGACAACATACTCCTCCCTGTTGGCTCAACATTCGGATGCTGTGGGCAGATTGGGGGCCCTGCTCTTTGTGCTCAAGCTGGGAATATTGTTCTACCGGTCTTTCGCCAAGTCTCTGGAAATGAGCCAGCAGCCAGAACAGCCCCAGGACGGCGCAGACTGCGGATAACCCAAATTCAACTATTCAGCCAGGTGGTTCAACTGCCATGGACCACACTGGCGTCACTTTCTAGTTAAAGAAATCTAATGCATTTAAAAGACAAGGGCAATGCCTGCTGTTGATGTAATGGTATTTTGTGTCATATTAGCTCTTTATGCATTTTTTTATGGCTACAGTATTGGGACAAACTTAACAAAATATGCAAGATGTCATTTATGCACTTGGCAGATGCTTTTATCCAAAAATGACTTCTGTTACACTGAAGGTATACATTTTGTTATGCATTTAGGAATTGATCCTATGACCTTAGCATTGCTAGCACCATGAACTACAGCAGTGTATTTGTTACTAGAAAGTATAGAAAAAATTGATTAAAATAACTCTGGTGTCTTTTTTTACCCTTAATTTGTGCATGCAGTGCTGTCAAAATGATCACATTAACAGTAGGCATTAGTCTTGTCCTTTAGTTGTTGCATTTTGCATTTTAGTTTGCATTCCCTGGGAGTCAATTCTATAACCTTGGTATTGCTAGCACCATGCTCTATTTTGTGAGTTACAAGAATGCATTCATTACAGCAAAGTGTATATATATATATATATAATAAAAATAGGTTAATATAATATTATTAAATTATTAAAATTATTAAAATAATATAATATATTTGTATTTACTAGACTATTGCACCATTCCTCAGAGTCGACTTTATTGATCCCTGTTCACTCCGTTTGACAATCTGTGGTATTTATGTGGTGCATGCCTGGAGTTCCACCTTATGTAGTGCATTCCATATCATTCCTCATAGTCCCGTAGTATACATAAGGCAGACTTTTAACATCTCTTGACATCTGCACATTCTTCAAAAGACTATTGATTTAAATTATTTGTTCCATTTCATTCCTGCTGACTGCCAAAGACATATATAGATATAATGTGTAATCTAATATTTGCCCCCTCTCTTTTTCTGCTTCCTCTCTGACTGCTATAGATTTACTACAACTTTATCTGATGATATACTCCTCTCCCCACTCTTTGCAAAGTCAGCAATGTTCGTCTTCCTCTAACGGGGACAAAGTAGGAGTTTGTTCTTAAGTCTTAACGGGGACATGAGCGGAGTCAGTGTCCCTCTGCTCCAGATAAGACTGTCTGACTGCTCTGGCTAGCGATTCATCTTAATGTCCCGTTGCAAAACATTGAGAGTGCTGCGATTATTAACTCACACTGTGGTCGGACACCCTTTTGAAGGAATGCAATACAGAAGCCACGGTTGTCTGGCTTCATCAGGGAAGTTGCCAAAAATGGGTCATGAAGATGCTTCCTGCAGTTACCCTCATCTGTGCTTGTGAGGCACTTTTTCGTGTGAAACTGCTGTTTTCGACCCCCGGTTCACCACAATCTCATTAGACTGCATATTTTTCTCCTATTACTGTGGTGCTCTTGTTTCCTAACGGCAAACTCATTCCAAAGGAAGATGTGTCGTTCTGCAGATGGCTCCGAAGACGCACACACAATGCCAACGGCTTGTGATTAATGCGCCCGTGTGCTACATACGGCACACATTACCTGTTCTGTAAATCCGTCGTTCTTTCTCCTCCCACTTGAGCCTATATATCCCAAAGCATCAGAAAACGTGAGTGAGGGGCTGGCTGTCGTACGTTCCCCTCCCCTCTCCCTGCGGAGGCTCTAAACGTAGACTTGCTCTGCTCTCCTGACTCTATGAGGACAGTCTGTTCCAGGCTTGCATCAAGCTGGGGGACTCCTCAACCTGAACAACAGCACTAGCCTGCACGTTCATGTCTCTCTGGAGAGCAGCACACATTAGAGTCTGAACACATTTAACTTTCTAGCACAGGCAAAACAAAAGACATTCGTATGACATGTCATTGATTTGAATGACTGTCCTTCTGTCCAGTAATTATCGATCACTAATGCAAGACATACTCTCTATTGATCTCTCCCAGAAAGCAGTCCCACATGTCTGACATACATCAGTCCCTATTTATGTCTCGTCTCAGCACGATTCAGCTCCTTAATGTGATGACAGACTTGGGAATTGAAAAAGTCAGTATTTTTTTGATTCAAAACTGCTGCAAGCTTTCTATTGCAGGCTGCTGTTATGAAGCGTCAGTTTGAAGAATATTATTCTGCGGGCACTTACAATGGAAATGAATGGGACCAGTGTTTTGCGTCTGTAAGAGAGGAAATATGAAGGTTATAATTTTATATAAGCGTTTGGATTAGTTGCTCTGTCAAAACTTGAGTATTACTTGCGCTGTTTCAATTATTATACAGTTGCTTTTAGGGGTTTAGGAGTTGCATTATCATGGCTGCACACAAAAAAGTTTAGCGGTTAATCGCACTAAAATAGTGTTTGTATGTATATCTTAGTATTTTATAGTTGATAAATTTGCCCATTTTCTTTGACTCAGAGTGCCTCACTGAAAGCAAAGTCTTTGCAATTTGTTTAAAGAAAAATGTAAATAATTTTTTTAATGATTGTATCCATTTTGTGTTAAGTTCTATTAACTGAACTTAAACTGAACCTGTATTGAACCCAGAATATTCTTTTAATAGCACACACATTTAAAGGCAACTCTATCATCCCCTTGAGTACTGAGGTTTGTAATGGAAGAACTCACATCAAGTTGTACAAGGAAACCACATGTTCAAGTTGTGGGTCAGTAAGAATTTTTTTTTTTTTTTTAAAGAAATGAATGCTTTTATTCAGCAAGGATGCATTAAACCGATCAAAAGTGACCATTTTCTATTTTAAATAAATGCTGTTCTTTTAAATCCTTAAAAAAACCCCATTAAACAGTATGACTCTTTTTCAAAACTGATAATGTATTTTTGTAAATTATTTTTGTTTATTTAAAGACATGAAAGCATAATGGTGAACATGAACATCTTTCGACAGGTTACAGTGTAGTTTTGTGGCTTTTAGCCCACGTATGTTTACCTTGAGGTTGATCTATAAGGTAGAGTATGATGGAAATATTTTGCATTGCAAAGAGTGTTTTGGGTTGTCAGATGTGCTATTTTGTGTACAAGGACATATGTTTGTTTATTTTGACTGAGATGTGCACCTGTCACTCTGTGTGTGACGTTGTCCTGTTTTCCTGTCCTTTATCTTCTGCTGTATATGAGACTGATTGATTTATAGTATGTGAGTGTTTATGTATGCCGGTAATGGGGTGGATGTGTGCTGACAGCTTCCTCTTGTAGGGATGGGTAGGACACTGCTCTCTCTCTCTCTCTCTCGTTTCCAACTCCTTTTCTCTATGCAAAGCCAGTCACTGTGGCCCCTAACAGGCTCTGCCATGCAAAATGCATGAGCCGCTTGGGTAGTGTGTAGAATGAAATTGTGTGTATGTGTGTGTGGTGTCTGCAGCTCAAACTCTGCGTACGAGACTCTGTGGGTGGGCATTTGCGCTCTCTCTCTCTCTCGGTCTGTCTCTGGTATCTGTCTGTCTTTCTCTCTGGGGCTGCTGGAGATGGCAGAAGGGAAATGCACTGCCAGTTTTGTGTGTCAAGCTGCCATGTTGTTGATTCTCCTGTGCCATACACACGGTTTTAAAGACATGCACCTATGGAGACTGGCTCCTTCTCACACACCTAATGTAATGTTTGGGATCACTGCATGCTTTGAATATCTATCAGATATCAGGAGTGTATTAGATTTTTTCGTAACTAACTGGTTGACTAGTCTGTCTAACCTACAGATATGAAGAAATTTGGCTTAATAACTATAATTTGCCCTAAATAGTAAAAATTTTCTGGCATTTATTTGATCAAAAATACAGCAAAAACTAATTTATTTCTTAGATGGCAAGGCTAATATTTCAGCATCCATTAAATCCAGTCTTCAGTGTCACATGATCCTTCAGAAACTATTCTCATATGCCGATTTAGTGCTTTGAAAAACATTTCCTTTCACTGCATGTCTTTTCACATTCATTCATTATCTTTTTTTTTTAGTAGGATTCCGCATTTATTTGGAACTTTGGTCTTTTGTAACCTTACAATGTCTTTAATACAGATTGATTGATTTAATATGTCCTTTCTAAATAAAAGTATGTGTTTCTTTCAAAATAAACAAATACTGGATACTTTTTAAGCTCTGTCTCCATCTTGACCCATCCTTAGTATCAGTAATGTGTTTTCATTGATGTCAGTACGAAAACTGCAGATCAAGTCAGAAACTCCCTTAGCTAGTCAAAATAGTACCAAGGTTGGCCGTGACCCCCTTTGTAAAAGAGCAGAGATTCACAGCTGCCACACGAACATCCAGATGTTTGTGTTTCGTCCTCCTCTGTTCTTGTCCCTTTGACCACAGCTCTCACAGACTGTGTGTGTGTTTGTGTGTGTCCTGCTGAGAGAGGAAGGTCACATTCTGCCCCCCACGCGTCCTACAGAGAGTGTGGTAGGGTGTTTCCAACGTCAGAGTCTGGTTGAGCCCTGACAGCAGCCTCTGAAATGAACCATAGGGTGCCACAGCCCAGAGAACACACACCTCTGAGACTCATCTCCATTGAGACTGCATCTGCCAATGTCTTTGTGCATGCGTGAGTACGTGTGTGTGTGTGTGTTACACTAGCGCAGCAGCGCCATGGGAGGCTTATGCGGTTACTGGTTTTCACCGGCGCACACTTGAGAGTACTCAGTTCTAACACGCATGCATACAGATCTCCCATTCATAGGCCTATTTAAAGCCGCCCATGTGTAGGGAATGGAACAGGCAGAGCTCTGTTCAACTTTGTGAAATCTGAGAGCAGGAAAGGGGAGAGACCGTTCCTCTGTGTGTTTACCGCTCTCAGTCTTCCAAGCCGATCCGTGATCACCGGCACAGTATGTTAGTTTTGTCTGCGCGAGTATGCGAGCGGATAACTTGGCCAGTCTGTGTGTGTGTGTGTGTGTGTGCGCGCCTCTTATCAGGTCGTATGTTGTAGATTAATCAGTGGATGTGTGTAGACGACTGCCGGGACAGACAGGCAGACTGTGCACTATTGATGACCGTGTCTAGACGGAATGTTCGTCTCCCTCCCTCTTCCCTTAAAAAATTTGCCCCAGGCTGCCAGCCAAATCCTCTCAGGAATGAGCACGTCTGAGCCTGTGTGTTTGATCCGTGTGTGTGTGTGCGTCTTTAGAGGCGTGTTGTTTGCTCTGTTTTTTTGTGCAAGTGTTTTAGTTTGATTATTAATGTTTGGGTTGTTTTAGTGTGTTTTTGTAGGACGTGGACTTTAGCACTCCTGTGTGTGTGTGTGTGTATAGGCGTCATAGGTAATGTGAGGAATCCATGTTTACTTATGTGTATGCAAAACCAGACTGGCCGTGAACACTTCCAGGTCAGCTTTCACTGCTGAATTTACTCCTGAATCATTTAGGTGACAACTTGTTAACTGCTGAAAGAAGTCAAAATATTGCTGGATTTATTCACAGCTTTGGGAGTGACTCTGTCTGTTCTGTACACTAATGGAATCTTATTCAAGAAAACAAGTGGGAAAATAATTTGTGTAAGTTGTATTCTTGCATAAGTTATGTTCATTTCAGTAGGACAATTTACATTTTGAATGAATTTACATTTTAATTCATCTGCTTGTGTTTTATGAAAAATGGAATAATAGTTTAGTGTAGTGTCATACATACTGTAATATGCAAGTGTTTTGTTGATGCTTGAATTTTTTTTTTAACACATCTATAGTGAATTCTTATTCCTATACTACCATACCATTGAATTTTTTTTAAGTCACTTATGCTTACCAAGGCTGCATTTGTTTGATAGCAGAAATTGCAGTATTGTGAAATATTTTTTTCAGTTTAAAAGAGAGTTAAGGTTTGTATTTTAATATAAAAAAAGAAAAAAATATTTATTTCTGTGATGGCAAATCTGAATTTTCAGCAGCCATTACTCCAGTCTTTAGTGTCACATGATGCATTTAATGTTAAATTATTTCTTCTTATTATTCATATTTAAAAAAGCTACTTTATATTTTTGTATAACTCATGAAACTTTTTTCATGATTATTTGAATAGAATGTTTCAAATTCTTAAAATGAGAAATCTAATTAGATAATCTTTCATGACATTTAAAATTACTGACTATTTTGGTCAATTTAATGAATCATTTTCTAATATATTTATTAATTTATTAGTATTTATTTATTTATTAAAAACTTTCTGACCCAAAAACAATATTAAACATTGAACATGTTCTTACTGTGATTCTGTTGCATTGTTTTTTTTATTTTACTGAGAACCAAATAATACAAATAGCTTGACCCTAGCAAAAATGAAATGTGATGTTTTACATTCATTGGTAAAGAAAAACAAAGAAAGAAATTGTCACCATTTTAGATCTCTCTTTGGTTCCCTCTCTTCCTCTGTTTTATCTCCTCAGCCCGCATCAAGTTGGCCTACTTTTTTCCACAGTCCAGCCCACATGGAAAAGATGCCTCATCAGTATACCACAGAGCGCACTGAGCTGAGTCCCATAATGCAGTGCACAACACTTTTCTAGTCTGACGAATGAAACGGAAGTAATAACCTCAGTGATTTTCGTGACTCATTATTTGATGTGACATTTTTACTCAGTTGTTTGTTTAGCATTTGTAATCCAAATGCTAAACAAACAACTGACAGATGAACTAAAAGGATAATTCACCCAAAAATGAAAATTATGTGATTTGTTAATTTATCTTCATGTTGTTTAAATCCTGAATAACTGACTTTCTTCTAAGCAGAAATTTCTTCTTTAGATTATCCGTCTCCTAAAGTTAATGGGACACTACTGTTCAAAACTGTTATAATATGCAATAAACAACATGCTAGTCTAACATTTGTTTTCAGATTGTAAATGATTTACATGCTTTCCCTAAATCAACCTACATTTTTCCGCCATACTCTCGGCTTGCACATATCCCTTTTGGGTTTTTTTTTTCTACAGTGCTAATGATGTGTGAATAGGAGACCTGTGTAGGGGGTACAGTGAGGGGCCCCAGCAGCCCTCTGTGTGTTTGTGACAGAAAACTGCACGTTTGCACTGCATTTCGCTTTATACATACCCTCTGCCAGAGCTGCAACAGATGGACACACAATCACCCTTGTGTGCCGCCTTTCACACGAATTGTGCTAAACTGTGTGTGTGTGAGAGAGGTGCTTACAATGAAAAATCTACCAGCCAGTCCACACACACTTGTGTCACTAACGAAATGCTTTTATACACACCAGAATAGACAGATAATGCGTTAAATGGCATTCCTACGGTACACACGTGCGCTGTCTCAAAGGTCATTGCGCGTTGTATGACGGTGCGAGGCTGGCCTAGATAAGATTCATCATCAGCCCGTATGGCTCGTAATTCCCCACTAACGCTGTAGCTCATAAAACGTGCTCGTGCGGGAACTGCAAAGACCTTGCCTGTGTTTACGACTCTTTCCTGTCAACCTCTGCCTGTACAGTTGTTTTTTCGTAGCTGTTTTCGTCAGGGGATCTCCGTAGTTAGTAATACAGTGATGCGGTCAGGCACGCACAAGTTACAGCATTCATTGTCAAAGCCAAAATGGAATTTGTGTTTGTATGTCAGTGACCTCATTGTGCCCATTTCGAGGGAGCACACGTGAGTTTGTCAGGGGTTTGAAGCGTTCTCTATTAGATCTAGGATGTTTTGGTGCTCAGGTTAGTGAGCCGATGTGAGCGTGCGAGAGATCCAGGGTGAAGAGGAAACGGCCAGACTGTAGTGCTGAAGAGCGAGGAGTGTGTGCGTGCGAACGTGTGCGCCGATCCGTTCGGAGCAGTGGGGGAACATTTCAAATGAGTGAGCTGCAGGAATGCTAGCTCCCATCATTACCAATGTGGGCCACCACCTTCCCTCTCACACAGATTCACAGAGTTTTGAATATCACGTAGGTTTGTGACAAACAGGCTTCGCGTCCTCTGGGTGTTTGTGTGTTATTGTTCTGAACGCATGTCGCGTGGTGAGGGATTTGTGGTGGTTACATTTGTCAACCGCGCACAAGTACGTAGTGTTACAGAGCACGATTGTGTGTGTGTGTGTGTGGGGCTTTACCACACTAATTAAATAGAGATTAGAGACGGCTGAGGTGTTGCGTCCCTGGAAGAGAGCACGGAGAGAAACTCATAACAACCTGATCCATAGGATTTGAGAATTTACCATTTATAAACTGTGTACATTACTACGGCCTTCTCAGAGGCACTTTGTTTATATATCACGTCACGCTTATATGGTAGATTTATATTGTGTGTATCATGTTTGTGCGTTTTTAGAGCGCGAGACACCTGTTCCAGTGTAATTTTCTCATGTCCTTGAGGAGAACAGTGCAATAACTCTCTCGGTAAACAGCGCCCACAATCACTACTCACACCATGTGCTGCAGGCCAGCTAGATAAATCCTCTTGTTTTTGTATTCGTTTTGCTCTAAGGTCTTGCGACAAGGCTGCACTGCTTCTAACGTGGTACATTCGATTGGAAGCTCTAAAATGGCTATGTTCAAAATAGCATACTACTTTTGCTAATTCTGCAGTATAGAAAGTGTAAATATATACTCTGCATAATATGATCATTTTCAGTATGCACAGAATCCCCACATGACCTAATATAAAATGTGCTGTGTCTAACTGTATCCCACAATGCAATGCACTTGATTTGACCTTCTATTTCTAGCATGATGAATGAATTACAAGTATTATCTTAACATCTTTTGCATGACATTTTTGCACAATTTGCATTATGGATTAGAAATGCAAAAATATCTATATTTATCTCCTGAGATAAATATGGTTACGGACCCCTCTTGATTAATTAAACATGGTATGGCCAGCAACTTTTATTGTGCATTCTATTTCATATACTGTATATAATCACATTTCAGTAATAAAATCACTCAAAAAAGGGCATGTATAGTATTTTTATAAAGTGTGTACTTTGCAGGGTGCTTCAAACATAGCACGCTGAACCAGTTTTAAAAATTAGAATTGCATACTTAGCTCTCGAGGGATGAGAACTCGTGTCGCAGACTGTAAACGTAAAGGAAATGGATTGGACGCAGCGTGATTGCATGTGTCATGGCTGAGGAGGGAGTGTTGGCTGGGCCGTGAAGTGTGGAGAGATGGGCCGACAGACATAGTGTGTGTGCTTGTCAAGGTTAGACAGGCTCACCACTGCAGTGTGCTCATTGTTCCTGCCCCCCTCGGCAGCCGCCCACCCCTCCCTCGTGCTGCAGTCCTCCTCTTCCCTCAAGAAAAACAGCCCTATCTCCTACACGCACATTTTCTTGCGTTTAGCGCAAATGTGTGGGGTTGCCATGTCACCCCTCCACCGTACAGCTGCTTTATGTTGTGCGACGACATCGCCATTCATCCTTAAGGCTACAGGAAACAGGAGATCCCGCAGTCTGCAGGAAGTTGTAATTTACTCCAGATAAAACATTTTTCTTCCTCCTCTGGCACTTACCCAGTCACTACCGTTAGTGTCTCTATGATGGAGGGACGAGGGTGTGCGTTGCGCTTTCTGGTTTGCTCTGCCAAATAGAGGATGTTACGGATTGTAAACATTAGAAATGCACATATGAATCACACACACAGTCTTAAGAAGTGAACGGCTGTTATGTCGAATGAATGTAAGGTCTCTATCCTTCTGTGTCGGCTATATTAAGCTCTGTCTGAGTCTGATAACCATCAGCACGGAGCTTGCCCTGGATTCATAGTGTGTGACTCTCGCACACACATATGTAAGCCTCGCAGTGTGTTTGTCGAACACATTGAGCAGAGGAGGTGACGGACAGATTGAATGTGGTGATCTGTGCACAAGCTCTGTGATATCAGATGTATTACATGTCTGAACGATTGCAGCTAAGTGTTAACGCTCTTGCGCTCATAAAGCATGTGTTTGTGTGTTTTCTCGCAGAAGGTGGTGGATGATGACAGTCACGGGAGGAAGTCCAGTCCAGCACCCTGCCCACCTAACAGCAAGCTGTCTGATAGCATCCAGGAGAAAAAGATGCCGTCTAAGGTACTGCATCACTTTACAACAAAGTCCATTTAATGCAAGTCAGGCAACTCCACGGGGATCTTGGCATCGCTCCCGGGCAGCTATTTTCTATCTAAGCAATAGACCTGCAAGTACATGATCATGTGTGCGTGAATGGGGACAGTCTAAAATCTCCAAAACTGCTTAGTGTGTAATAACAGTTCAATCACTAATAAGAAACGCTGTTTATTAAAAGTCAGCTTCTTCAGCTGAAATTAGGCTAATAAGGTACAGGAACAGTGGGACTTTCTTTCCTACAGCCGCCATTTTGCATTGCCATTTCTCCAACTGAATTGTTCTTCAAGTGGCCCATCTCCTGCTTGTCTCTGTTTACACACAACGGCCTCCACGTTTATCCACGCACACCCTCTTCCTCATCGAGTCAGAAACAGGAAACAGCTACTCTCTATCTTACTCGCTCATACTCATTGCGGGCCTCAAACCCAACCTCACCCTTCTCACCCACCCCTAGACAACTCCCACATTTACACCCCTTCCTCTCATTTTCTCTTTCAATCACTCATTCATTCAGAAATATCTAATTTCACACGCACCACAGACCCAACAGCCATCTGGGTGTCACCCGGTGTCCTTCCTCTTTTCATTTTGGGAAGAGATCTTGGGGTGACATGCTTTAATCACAATTGGGCGGGGTCAGGTGAAACGGGGTCCATACTGTTTCATGCAAACCACTTTCAGTGGAGGGCATTGTTTGTTATTAACACCCTATAGTTCAAAAGTTTAATTTTGGTAATTTTAGGTAAAGTTAGTATAAAAGAAGTCTCTTGTGCTCACCAAGGCTGCATTTATTTGATCAAAAATACAGTAAAAACAGTAGTATTGTGAAAATATTACAATTTAAAATAACAATGCATTTTAAAATGTAATTTATTTCTCTGATGGCAAAGCTTAATTTTTTTTTAGCATCCATAACCTCAGTCTTCAGAGTCACATGATCCTTCAGAAATCTTTCTAATATGCTGATTTGGTGCTCAAAATCTTTTTTTCTAATTGTTAATGTTCAAAAACTTTATTCTGCTGAGTCTTTTTATTAAGTGACCTTAAATACTATGCACTTCCATTTAAATTAATAATTTAGTACAATGCACTTATTGTGTACATACATGTTTTTACATTGTGCTTATATTTGATAAATACACCTATATGCAATTAGATCTGTAATTAATTTCTGTAATTACATTTTATAATTACACTGTTGACCCATCCCTTACACCTTAACCTACCCTTAAACCTACCCATACCACCAAACCTGTCCCTACCTGTATCCCACCTCGATAGCAGCAAAAGTGTTTTGCAGTACAGTATGATCACAATAAGTACATTGTGCTTATTTTTTGATGTAAGTACATAGTAGTTAAGGCCACCTAATATAAAGTGTGACCACAAATATTTAAAAATTATTTAAATACATTTTATTTTAAGTATATTTTTCAAGGGTAGTATATTTTTTAGGTGATCCGTTTGACATGGGATGACGTTAAATTCTGGTGTTGGTAAAGTCCAAAATATTTGACTTTTGACAGCATTGTGCTTGTAGAGTAAATATTAATTTACTAGTCACACAATCAGAGGCCGTCTTCTCAGAATCCCTTCACAAGACACACATCCGAGACACATCTTTAAAACATAGCCACTCTCTCCCCCTGTATACCTCACCCATCCTGTATATCAACAATCAAACAACAAGAAACCCAACCGGGCGGTTTCACTTAATGCTATTTTTTGCTCATCCTCTTCATTAATGCTGTACCTGTCAGCCTGTGATCTGTGGCCACTGATGGATGAGTTCTTCTCATGCATATGTGATATTACAGCAGGATGTTTGTACTGCTCTCTTTGTTTACTCTGCTTCAGGCATCCTTACTCCCCTCACCAAGTTTCCCTCTGTGTGTTTGTACTTTTGTGCGTAATTATTTCTGTTCGACTGCTCCTGTGCGAAAGCGCTTGATAATCTGTGTAATGAGACCTTAAAGAACTTCTGTATTATTCATGTGCAAATATGTGTAGGCATGTATTTTAATGCAGCTCAGACAGTCCATTTCATATTCAAAAGGTTCTAAAGTGCTTCATTAATATTGATACACACTTGTTTGTGCGTACAGGGCAACTTGCTGTCTTCACTGGTGTTCAATCGACTGTTTCCTGATATCAAAGAGGAACCAGGACAAGGGCCTATCATCCACCCAAGGTACAGCCTTTTTCCCAGCATTCCCTTGTTCCAGGATCACGGAAGTGGATATCATAAAATGAGCAAAATTCCATAAATAGACCATATCTAGGGTCTCTGGGGAGACTTGAGTTTGGACCAGGAAATGTTGACTTTAGAAACCACATAGCAGTGCTCTGTCAATCACAATGTCCTAGCATTCTTTTTTTTAGACAATTTTAAAATGTATTTAAGATTTATATTTGCAAACCTCATAAGAGCATAACAGCACTTGACCTGAAGGCCCAGAGTAAAAACAAATAGAATTGCATCGCCACACTTCAACTAGACTCTGTTGTTTTTTTTTTTTTAAATGTTAATTTATCCCAGTCTGATTTGATTACTGCGATTAGCTCTGTAGTGCATCATTACCTGCTCAGCTGTACGTGTGAAAAGCTCTCTGAGAGCAACAATTCTCCTAAAATTTTGGCGTTTTTAGTTTCAACATTGTATGTGCACTAGCCTGAGGGTGTCTGTTATGTTTGCAGTTACTACCTGTACACGTACGATAAGATGGTGGCCCCTAACGTGTCCCTGCGGAAGGAGGGGGAGGTGAGCCACGAGGTTCTGGGGGCCCTGCTCAAGCAACACTACAGCAGGAGAACACTGACCCACGACAGCCAGCCCACCACAGGTCAGTACCCACTGCACTCTTTAGTTATCCTTGTAAATGAATGCACATGCATGCACAAGAATGATGCTGTTAAAGGTCAGAAATTTATGGGCATGTATGTGGTTCACTCACTTAAAGGGTGAGGAGCTGCTGAGAGTGTCTTGCTAATGATTAATACAACTCACATTTTATAGTTGCCAGTAAAGAGAGAGGGAATGAAAAGAGGCCGCTGTCCCTGCTAGTGTCAGATCGCTCTGGAGTACTGGGGGAGGGGTCTCCAGCCTCCACCGCAGCACGCCACATTTCCTCCCGTCCTCCTTCTGCCTGTCTCTCTCTCTTTTTCCTTTTTCCTCTGTGCCTCTCTCTTTATTCACTTTTTGATCCTCTTTCAACCCCCCATGGCCCACTGCTCACCTCGCTATCTTTCTCTCTCTTTTTTTTTTTTTTCCTCCCTATCTTTTTCTTTCATCTTCCTTCAGTGTACCTGTTCTCCTTTCTGCCTCCCCTTTTCTCTTTCTTTCTGTCTCTTTTCTTCAATCCATTTCTTTTTCATCCATGTACCCGTTCTCCATTCCTCCATCTCTCATCATTCTGACTCCCATGTCTCTCGTCTCTTTCTTTCATGTACCCATTCTCCATCCTGGTTTTTCTCTTTTTCTTCTTTCTCTCTTCTTCAGTGTTTTTTTTTTTTTTCTTCATTCTGACTCCTCCATCTACCATCTTTCTTTCTTCAGTATGCCCATTCTCCATTCTGGGTTCCCTTTAGTATTTTTTTTTTTTTTTTTAATGTACAACTTTGGTCTATGTATCTCTTCTATCCAGGTGCCCTCTGTCTTTTCTCCTCCTTCAGTCTCTTTTCCTTCATTATACTCATTCTTCCCCCCTCTTTTTATTCTCAATTTGTCTCTCTTTCTTTAAATACACCCGGTCTCCATCCTAACTCCCCCGTCTCTCGTCTCTTTCTTTTCCATGTGCCTGTTCTCCATCCTGGCTCCCTCGTGTCCCTTCCGTCTCTCGTTCTCCTTCTCTGACTCATTCTTCAGAGTGTGACAGACAGGTCTTAGTCACAGTAGAGGCTAGCAGCAGAGCGAGGCTGTTATTTGGCTCTGCAGTGCCAGACCTGCAGCCTGCCTGTCCTACATTTAAATGAGCTCTATCTCTCTTACACTCTCTCTCTCTCTCTCTCTCTCTCTGTCCCTTTGGACTCCCGTATTTCTCATCTAAACACACACGCTGCTGCTGTTTGCCTGATGCAGGTGATTCGTATGTAGAGCGTGTGTTGCACCTTAGCAGCTTTAAAAAATGATTTTTAGATAGAGAAATTCTCTGCATGCCTCACATTTCTGTGTGATACTTCCAGCTCTTCCCCTCTACACTGACCTTCAAAGAGAGACACCCGCAGAGAATTAGTCACACAGACTTTCAGCACATGACAGATAAGGTGTGTGTGTGATCGCGTGAGTGTGAGTGTGGTTAACTCTTGCTTCTTTCCCTCAGATCTTCCTGCATCTCCTTCCTCCATTGCAGAGGAGGCCAAAGCAAATGAGCGCCGCCAACCTCCTCCATCAGTCGCCATGGAGACCAGCCCGAGCGGCAAGCAGCACTCCCCCATT
>JAUMHE010000043.1:13956531-13983703 GCA_032359235.1 Enteromius mattozi | reverse complement strand
AAGCAAATGAGCGCCGCCAACCTCCTCCATCAGTCGCCATGGAGACCAGCCCGAGCGGCAAGCAGCACTCCCCCATTCCCACGGAGGGCAAAGACAGCGGAGTGGAGGACGACAAGGACAGGATCATGCTGGAGATCGTGCAGATGTACCGGCGGCAGCAAGAAAAGCTGAACTCCACCCTTCAGAAACAGCTGCAGCTGGAGATGGTGAGGCAAACAGATTAGACCAATCATCCCTTCCTGAGTCACAAAGGCTCTGTTCCAAACCTTAATGAGCTGTCTGCTGTCTACATTGAGTTCTAAGGAAGCATCATAACTCATAAATAACCTGTTGGCTTCATACACCATGAACGCCGTGGTACACAATGCTCACAATTGATTTATAATAGGGACTGGTGTTAGCATATGCTAACTAATTACACATTACAGGGATAAGCTCAAACATTTGCAACAGGGTCTCCCTTCCTTACAATTTGAAGTCAGCAACTTTATTTTTGTGTAAAGACACACTTGGGAAAAAGACAATGTTGTTTCTCAAATTAAATAATTGCCTATTATGGGGTAATTATTTTTCTAATTTCTAATAAGTCAACTGTTTCTTTTTCTAATAGAATAATGTAAGAGCAAAAATATTTTTTACTGTTAAAAAATTAGTTGGTTAATCTTTAGTGGATAATAAAAGTAATAATATCAAATAAATACAATTGTTAGTGCCATTAAAATGTGAAATTAAAAATGGCATCTAAGCTAAGGTGAAAAGTTAAGTACAAAACATAAATAGCAAACACACAAAATCAATAAAATAGTACATTTTTAATTTGATTTTTATTTATGCATTGTATGTGCACACATTTATGGATCAGAGCACATTTTTATTCAGCATTTCTTGCTGCCTTTTTATATGAAAACTATCATTTAAGTTTTTCATATTGCATCTGGGATTGCCTCATCTGTGAAATGATACATGTGATTCTGCCCTAGATTTTGGCCTAAACGGGTATCTTAAAACGCAGCATGGTTTTGCTGCCTTCTGCTTGCAGCAGCCTTCATGTTGAGAGCAAGCTTATGATGTCTAAAAATGCTCCTCTAAATAGGCAGCTCACTAGAGATTGGAATAGAGCCAGGGAGATGGACTAGTTGTGTATCAGAGAAGCTCTTTTGTGCTCCTTGAAAAGAGAGAGACCCTGTAATAGTAAGAGTAAAGGTGAAGGCCAGAGCAGAAAGGAGTATGTTCCAGTTGATCTTTATCACCCTCGACTCGTCCACTACAAACCCTCGACCTTTGCTGTACATTGTTTGACGCATGTCTCGATGTGCGCGTATGTGCAGGAGCTGGAGGCAGTGCGCGGGGGCGAGGCAGCCAGGCTGAGGGAGTTGTCTGCGGAGCAGCTGGAGCTGCAGAACGAGCTGGAGGCGGTGCACACTGAGCATGCTCACAGACTGGGGGAGGTGCGGCAGGAGCAGAGACAGCTGGAACACCGACTGGAGCAGCTCAGACAGCAGAGCTGCGCCTGCCAACCCAAAGAGCAGGAGGCGCAGTACAACGCACAGGTACATGCGTGGACCGCAGTAGAGCCAATCTGAGCGTGCCCGAATAACTGTGTGATGCAATGATAAACTGTACCCAGTGTGAATTAATACTGTACTCAATGCAATATGCTGCATGTATCTGCGCAGCTCATCTGTGTGTGGGAGGGATTCAGTAACAGGAAGAAAGATACACAGCCAGAGCCTGCCCTGATTTGCACACTGGGCCTGATTTCTGCATTTCAGCTATCAATTAGGGCAATGGTGCTCAGACTTTTTAAATAAAATAAATTGAAAAAATGAATGAAATAAAAATAATGCAATGGAATAAATAATAATGATGATGATAAATTGATACATATCAAATTACTTAAATTCAAATAAAACTACAGTTCTATAATAGCATATCAATAATAATAACACTGCATCAGATGTCAAATCACCTAAAATATTTTCTAAAAGTGAAGACTTGCAGGTGTAAAATTATTAACTGCTCTAATACATTTATAGTTGTCTTTATTGCAATCTAGGTTTGTTTTCTTTCTTTAGCCTCTAAGCTCATTGTTCATTTGAGTGGGTTTGTTAAAATATATTGTGACCGTGAACCTTTTTGACTCATAAAGACTCAGTTATACTTTATTTTCTGCGTGTGCTCTGCTATATGCACAATTCAGCATGCAAGCCTTTCAAAGTATACTCCTTTGCACGTGAGAATGGATAGACGCGTTCGGCGTGTGCACAGTATCCAGTGAACCATTGTTTCCAAGCTCTCAAATCACTCGCACATGCAGACATGAAATCTTAAAGAGGCGCTATAGATTTGCTCTACTGCAGAAATCACTGCTCACTCACGCTCTCGTTCTGTCCGCAGCTGTTTGAGCTTCGTTGCCGTCTGGAGCGTGCCGAGGCGGAGCGGCAGGAACTGCAGGAGGAGCTCTGCAGAGAGCGGGAGGCCAGAGAGAAGCTGGAGCTCATGATCTCGCAGCTTCAGCAGCAGATGGTCCAGTCTGGCACCAAGGGGAGCCGCAGCACTAGCCCTGCCCAGCCCCCGACCCCTTCCGCAAGCCCCCAATCCCAGCATTCCCTCTCTTCACCGGCCCCTGAGGTAACCTCCAGATAAACTCGCCCCCCCCCTCTCTCGCACACTTCCACGCCTGTAGCCCAGGATCACGCTCCCTGCAGAGTCACAGACAAACACAAGACAACCTCTGCTGAAAAGAGCAGCTCTCCCATAACCGCTTCCGTTTGTGTCGCACCACCACAAAAAAAAAGACTTCATATTTGTGTTTAATTTAAAGAGACTTCTCGTGTCACCCTGCCCTTGACCAGTCGTTAAGCATTTTTTGGATGTACATGTTTGTTTTAATTTATAGTCGTGCTGATGGGACAGTGGAGGCATTTCTTTGTTGGACTTCTTGCCTCCTGTGGCGTTGGGAAAGCGCTCAAGTGCTTTTCCGCTTCCAGCTCTTTGGATACAGTAAACTGACACTCAGTAAAATACTACCTGTGACACGAAGTCCAAGGATGTCAAACGGCAAGACGCCAATACCCTGCATCAGCAAGAAACCATGTGGATGTTTACTTTTTTATTTTCATTTTGTGTATCATTGTTTCCTACAGAAAAAGAAATGGGAGGTTTTTGTGACAAAGATATCAGTAAAACATTCTATAGCATATTTAAGTCATCATACTTAATACAAGCGATTCGGAAATGTAGAGGGGCCCCCTTACTGAGGCCCCCAGTTTAAGATCATAATCCTCCCCCTCTTCCTCTCCTTCTCCCCTCCATTTTCTTTCCCTGCCTGCCGTTTGTCTTTTCAGTCTGGTGTTGATTATATGTTTCCTGTCTGCACTGCTGACCCTTTGCAGGCTGGTATATGACAAACAGCTCAGTTCATTCCTGCCTGATGCAGTAAGCAAAGACTCACATTCGCCCCCTGCTGGAGAACACTATGAAACTCGGCCCATATTTAACTACAGGCAGTTATACAAAAGCTTCAGGGTAGTGCAGCCCACCTAACTCTGAAGTTTCCAATAAGAACTTACTGCTTGTAGTTGCTCAGAAATTGCAAGATCGGTCTTCAAGATGTGATCTTAAAACAAAGCACACGGTAGACCTTATATTTGTCTTTTTCTTAGCAAAGGATTCATTAGTAGTGCAATTGACGATTTAAAGCATTGTAGTGCGTCACAATCTCCCATTTACCTAAAGCTGATTTCTTTATTCATCTGAGAACTAGTAGTAAAGTACCTAGTTTTTGAATGCTGGTTAAATGATTAGGCTGTCACGTATTAGGTGTTTAGCCTGAATTTTTATTTATTCCTCTGTGTCATTATTCTGGATGAGTGAACAAACAGGTCTGACAGGGAGAAGAAAAACAGACAGGGGGCCAAGGGAGGGGCGTAAAGGAATTAGTGCTGTCACGTTAGCTCCCAGTCACTGAGGGTTGAAGAGGCACGCTTTGTCTCTGCAGAATGGGGCAGCTGCCTCTGATGCCCGCTTATACATCAACTGTTTGATGCATGAAGAAAGATGGACACAGGAAGTGCAGCGGTTTTGCCACTAGAGCAGTATGTTCTTTCTTTCTTTCTTTTTATTTTTCTTTCTTCTGTTCTGTTGTGTAAACCATATTGGATGTAAATCTAGGCCTCTTTCGTGATGTACATATCTCACGTAGAACATTCCACTGTGCACAACTCATCGGATTCACAGTCAGCCAAGCCGCAGTAGTTTTCTAAACCTGATAATGTGTACAGTGCAAAACCTCTTAGATGTAAAAGAGGAGAACGTAAAGAAACACCCGACTTATGTGAATACATCCAGCTATGAAGAATCGAGAAAAAAAAAAAACCTATATTGTAAATGAGTGCTTTGCCATTTTTGAGCTTTTTTCTTGAAATTAATCAGAAATTATTTAATGTATTAACTAATAAAGATTTATATACACTTTGTACATACGGTAGTCATTAATATATTAACTAAATTCTTATAAACAATCTTTCAAGGTTTCTGATCACATTTGAAAAGCTGGGCGTAGCCCAAGCTCTATTGTTTTTTTGAAGGGGGGGTTTTTCAGTTTTTTTTCCCTTTCATTTTTTTGCCTGAAGAGTGGTTGATGATAGTGTGTAAGGTGGTGTAGGGATGCATGATGCTCAGAACCCTTACACTCCATCCAACGGGGAATGGGAACAGTGACGTTTGCGGTCCAGTGCCTCAGTGTTTCCCTTCAGTGGGTCATTTCGTCCATTTCATTGGAGCCCACTGAGATTGACAGCCTGTTGTTATTTTGGTGGTGTTCAGCTTTTCCTATTCCCCATTTTATATATATTCACACATATAAATATATTTAAAAAAAATTAAGAATTTAAAATTCTTAGAAAGAAGGGAGTGAAATAATGCATGTATTGTTAGATACTATATTGTTATGCTAAAACACAGATTCATTATTGGTAAAATGCAGAAGATTTTTTTTCTATTCTCTTTCACACATACGACCTTTCCAAAAACGTTACTCCATATTGTCTGAGAAGAGTAGTCTTTATGTAAATGGGCACTAAATGTGCTCAAGAGCCTAATATAGACGCTAGAAACATTTGATATGAGAGACTGTGTGTGTACTGAAAAGAGCCATGTTTTATATATATATATATATATATATATATATAATAGCTCTGATTTCATGTGTAGTTCTTTTGAGAGATTGTAGCATTTGTTTTGGCACTGTAATGCATTACTACAGTGTCGACTACAATTTCTGTACAATCAGTATTACGTTTCTTTTGTTTTCACCACAGTTACCTCTGTAGCAGCCAGTTTCAATGCTGTTTTTGATAGTTTTGGGTATTAAAATGTATTTCTGAAGCTTTCTAGAGTATACCTTTTCATTTGTAACGATTCTATGAAACCTGTAAATTGCATTTTGTACACAGGGGGGCGCTGTACATCTTCTATTATAGAATGCCATGTAAAATTTGAATTCTGGCCATAGGAATACAGTACTCTTTAGACTATTGAAACAACAGACCTGTTTTTGGCTTTTGCAGTGTTAAGAAAATGAATACAGATAACGTTGTACATATTCGAGAGGTGTGAAATATCTGATATGTATAGGCCTGGTATAATATAATTAGCAAAATTGTACTTTAAAGCAATCTAATGCTAGAGTTTTTCTGCAAAGCTATTATGTATTTTGCATTATAGAGGAAATATCCCATTTTACAGGGGATGATGATTACTGTGGCTCCCTTGAACTGATTAATGGCTAAAGAGAAAAGAAAATTGCAATTATATAAACTTTTTTTTGTATAATGGTAAACATACACGTAGTATACAAATAACTACCTGCCAGCACAGCATGTGTCCCTATGATCTTAATCACACCTTTTCTAATGTGTAACTGAGACGTTACTATTAAAAAACAAAAAAGGAAAAAAACAACAGATGTGATGCTTTTTTTTTCTTTCGAGAACACAATCAACACTGTAATAGAAACAATATCATTGTTTACGACTTTTGTAAACGGCAAAGAAATTTTAAGTTGCAATTCTGAGATATGAAATGCAGTGTTTGTGTGTATCATTGCATATGTTGCCAATCCTACAGTGTGATGAGAGGTTTTTTGCTCTTGCATGAAAATGAGACATTGCTCTCCTACCTCATGTTGTGATAAGATGTTTTCTAAAGCAGATGACACATCTCAAACTGTTTATCATGATTGATATTTACGAGTTAAATACATGTAACTGCTTTTAGCTAATACCTCAGTTGTATCTAGTGTTTTGTTTATTTCCCCTATTTCAGACATTGTAAATATATCTTGTATAGACAATGAACTTGGATTCAATTCAAGTAAAATTCTGTAGTGTTGAACCAGCTGTGTGTACTTTTTTCTATTGGATGCATAGTTGCTTTGGTACATTTAGCTACTTAAAAGGACATTTCACACAAAGAATTACATCTTATTACTCACCCTCGTGTCCCCCCCCCACATTTTGGTGTAACGTTTTTTATAAAAACATTTGAAACATTCTTTAACTTCCTTTAAAACCTACTGTTTAATATTTGATGAATTACCTAAATTTATAAGGCCTCCAAATTATCAATACAATTAAATCTTTGCTGACGCTGTACACAATCAATTACATGCTCTCTGTCATCTGATTGATAATTTAGTTTTTAAAGTATAAAAGGCCTTCAAGTGGCCTAATTATTTTTGCTGTGAAATATCCAATGATTTTAAGTAAACCAAAGCATTCATTTGATATTGATTTTAATATTTCTAGACAACCACTTACTGAATTGAAGCAAAGCTTTACTTAATTATGTGTATATATATATATATATATATATATATATATTTCTTAATAAAAGTGAATATTTATCAAATATGATACAAGATGCTTTTTGAGGAATATTTGTACATTTCAAATATCAAAATATTTATCTGTTAAACACACAGCTTACATCACAAGCTGTCTGAATTTCATTTTACTTTTTGGTCATGTAAGAGCGTAACAATCTGCACAAAGTTGCATATTTTTGCTCAGTTTAGGTCTCTAATAAAAGCTGTGTTTATGTTCCTCTATGAGTGTGAACTTCTCACTGTATTACATGGGCCCCAATTAATTTTTTTCCCCCTCAAAGGTATTTATAAGCTCTTTATTAAAACAAAACAAACAAACCAAAAAATAAATAAATAAAAATCAATTTAAAAATAGGTTTGCCTCTCTAATACTTCACATCTTTAAATGATTAAAACATATTGGGTTTTCACAGAAGAAAGTCATACAACGTTTAAACGACATAGGGGTAAATATTGACAGAATTAAAATTTTTGGATGAGCTATTGTTAACGCTGTCTTAGCCTATATGTAAATATTCTTAAACTGCAATAGTATCGGGGAGTGAATAAACCGGTTAGACTGCTAGACTAGTTGGAATGTAAATAAACTTCCTTTCTTTTGTGTATCTTCCTTCTAATTTTCATGGGTCCAGTTTATTTGAATATAAACATAAGAACACTTGTAATTTGGAGCTCTAACGTACGTTTGAAGCAGAAATCACATAATTTGTTTTTACATCAGTAGTCTTCTAAAAGGTGACAGTCTTTCCTTACAGTAAAGAGACGAATCAGTTGTGCAAAAATTCTAAATCTTTTTTGTTAAGTTTAATGCAAACACGAAAGCAAAGAAAAGGCTTCTCCAGAGTAAACATGGTCAGATATTTAGAGTTTTAACTTGAGTGTGGTCACTAGATTGTTGTCCATAATTCCACTCGTCAGCTCCATATGTAAAACAAAAGTACCAGGAACAAAACCCATCTGTAATGGTGTCGCTTTTCTTGGAAGTCGATGTAAAAGAGCGACCACACAGAGCCAAAGCGACGGAAAAACTGTTGACGAAACACAACCAGATGACGTTGAGCTGCAGCTGCGCATGCATCTCCATCTGCAGCAGCGGCGAGATGATCATCAGAAGGAGAAACGAGGCCCATGTGCTGAGGAAGGTATGCATGGCCCGCCTTAAACAAGCCAAGCAGCTTTGTTGAGTGGCATGTACAAACACTTGCACCCTCCATTTCTCAAACGGAGCGTACGAGTAAAGAATGATGCAGGTAACCGTCAGTAGCAATGCTAAGAGAACCTGAGAGCTCTGAGGGCTGCTAAACAGCACACACTTGTGCTTCTCATCATCTAACAACAGAACAAAACCAGGCTCCCAGAAAACATACAAAGCTGCTAGAATCCACAGGAGACACACTCCAGCAATGTAAGTAAGCTTTTGTTTCCAGGATGTGTGTGTTGAGTTTGATGATAGTGTCCAGAAGTTGTCTACTCCTACAAAGAGAAACACTGGCCAGTGGAGCATGGCGTAGATAAAACAAACAACCTGAGTCAGCAGGCATACGTGATACCTGGTGAAGTGCCAGCCTGAGATGCTGAAGTCTTCCAGATAGAAAATAGCTGCGAGGACCAAACTCAAGAGACTGTCAATTAGTGCCAAGGAAATGCAGAAGAATCCAGAGAAGCTCCTGATCATGTGATGTCGCTGCACCACAACCACCAGCCAGTTAAGCAAACTCTTGAGCCAAAGAACCAGCAGAAGCGAAAGGATTGATGTCTCCATGATATGGCATAATCCAAGACTGAAATCAGGACAATCAACAAACGAGTTTTTCTTGTAACTGGCCAGGAGTTCCTCATTGAAACATTCACATAAGCTGTCAGTAGACACACCCCACTAAGGTAAAGGTCAGCCTTGCATGCACGTTAAATGAATAGCCCGCTTTCAGTTGGAGCTCTTTATTATTTGTCAAGCATGTATGGGCATTATAGAATTGTTTCCATGTATTAAAGTGTAGATGTGCTTTTATTTTTTTTCATCTGTACTAATTCAACAAAATTAAAATGGATTTAAACCCTAAAAACAAACACTAGCGCAACTAGAGCTACCTGTACTTGCCAGCACTTGCTTTTTCATTCAACAGTTCCTGCCAAAAAAAAACAAACAAAAAAAACAAGTAAATGTACTGACATAAACAAATTTCATTATGTATGTGTAAATGTCTGTATATGTGTTTTTGTATGTATTTATTTGAAGGTCACATTAAAATATTTTGGGTGAACCATGTTTTAAATACAGTGTCTGTCATGTAATTTGTCTACTTTTAAACCTTTATTTTAACCTTTATTTACTACTTTTGCTTTTGCTCCAAATTCCAAACCCAGAATTTCAATGTTTAAGTATTTCAACTATGATGATCTAAGCAAACAGTAAGAGAGTGAAGCAAAGAGCAATTTCAGTATTTATTATGTGAAAATTGCTTACATCCATGTACTAAAATTATAGTTTTAAATATATTATAGTTTAAAATTATAGCACAAAAAAGCTACTCTAAAGTAGTCATTTATTTTACATCAAAATGCTTAAAATGTTTAAGATTTCCAAGAAGAGCATGCCAAAAAAAATCTCTTGCAATGCATATGCGTTCAGTGTTGAACGTTTGTTAGCAAACAAGCAAAAAAAAAAAAGTGGGCTTTGTCTCTTTGTAACATCCAGCTATACAGCTTTGTGCAGAAAGAAATTTGACCTTAAAAGGGTGTGTTTACGTCTAAAGCTGTGGATTTATTATTGGCTCTAAAGAAAATTAAACTGGGTGTTGCTATGTTCAAAAGAGACAGGTACGTGTCTGAATAAGCAGGCACATTCAGCTGGCTCCACCCTTCATTGAGAAAGATGTGGACAAGAGCTTACAAAGCAGCAGACTACAAAGGCACTGGTCATAATTACAGGGTGCAATGCAATGCTTCAGTGCTGTTGAAGGCTCTGTCTCCATCCTCGCCAAAAATAAATAAATACATTTTTCCTCATGCAGGGTGTTGTATGGTTGTCTATTGAATCTTACACAGCTATAAGAAGATCATCGCATCTAAAATAAAAGTTTTTGTTTACACAGTACACACATATAATGTAAACAAAAACTTTTATTTTGGATGAGATTAATTATTTACAGCACTGCTTACAACCAGGGTTTCTTTTCCTCTATATGGGTAAAGTTACGCTTAGGATTAAGATAATCATGTTTTTGGATATGAATGTTGTTCCACAATCAAAAAGAGATGTTAATCCAAGATTGGGGGAAAAACAAACAAACAAACAAACAAAAAGAAACAGCTAAAACCAACCAAGGCTTGTTGGCTGGTCCTAGCTGGAAGTAGCTGTTGTTCTCCCAGCCTGACCAGCTAAGACCAGCCTACTGACCAGCTTAAACCAGCTAAAACCAGTTGACCATCTTAGGCTGGTTTTAGCGTTTTTTTGTTGTTGTTTTTTTCCAGCAGGGTTCGTTAGCACAGCCCAACTAGTTTGCTGGTTTAACAACTAAACCATAAGCAGCCAAAACTCATTCTTTTCCTTGAAATGCAAAAGTAACTGTGTATTCTATTTGCAAAAAACCATATTTTTTAGTTTTTATAATCTGCAGTAAATATAAAGCAGAACATTAGTTTGTGTAGGCAGACATGACTAAAAATCATATATAAAATAATTATAATAGCCTAATATAGCAGCTGTTTATGCATTGTTTGCAAAAGCAGAGTATTGTTGGAAGATGGATGTGTCACAAGTGACATGACTGAAGTGCAGCTGCTATTGTTATTGAACCTTGATAAAAGAATAAACCATAACAAGGGGGAAACCGCACCTGTTTATTCATTGCTTATTCATACTGGAAAAAGCTATCTATTTTTTTTTTTTTTAATTATTTAATCGTTCTAGTTGCACGCCTGTGTAAGTTCAAGTCATCATGTGAAAGAAAATTTAAATAAGAAAGATTATTATATATTACAAGGAACCTTGTAACCTTGTAAGACCATGGTTAGGTTGTGTAGGCCTTCTCAAAATATGATGAGTTGATATTAATATCTACCCGTGATTGATTTCTTCTTATTATTATTACTATTACAGTTCAGGATGTTCATAAATGGGATTTTTTTTAGCATGTGGAAGAGAGACTCTTATCATGACTTCGAGAGATCATGTTAATAATTCTATATAAAGAGAGAATGAATGAATGTATTAAAACCATACATAAAAGGCAACAACTAATTAAAGAAAATATTATGAAGGCATACAAAAACACTGTACATTTAGTGAAAGCGAGCTATAATTTTCTTTAAATTTGTTTCTCAGAGGTTCTGCGCAGCAGCAGCACTAGTGTCACGAGAGCCCTCGTGATGTCATTGTAGACATCCCATAATATTATTGAGCATAAGCCGTAAGCCTGGAAATAGTGTTGCTGTCAAGGTAACCCGTTCAAGTGTATTAATTCTTCAGTTGTGAAAGACTGTAAAGTCCAAAACGGAAGTTGCAGCATTTTTCCTGTGTTTTGGTAAGCGCTGGTGAAATGTGTTTAGCTAAGTTAGCCCCGTGCGGCTAATTTAACGGAAGTTTAGGTCGATGAAAATGTTCCTTCTGCTGTCTTCAGTGCAGTATGTCGTGTCGCTTAATTTGCTCACGGTTGCTGCTTCTTGTCACCTCGTTGTCACTTAAAAATGCTCCCTTGTTAGTAGCGTGATAGGATTCATTTGTAGTAGTATAGACTAGTTTCAGACTAGCTGCCTATGCTTATTATTGAATGTGCAGCACGTCCTGTCTTTTACTGCTTGTTCCAGTTTGAGTATATCACTACGAAAAACAGTAAATATAAAAATACATAGGCATTTGACAAATAAAATGTCCATGGAACTGTTTTTATTTACATCAAGGTTTTAGTAATTTAATATTATGACTATATGTATTTTTATTTTCACCATTTTGATAATTTAAAAAAAATTTGTATTGAATTGTTCTGCAATATGGTAAATTATTTTTAACAAATATTTGATGTAGCCTAAATATCTCACAATTTTGTAAAAAATAATTGTTAAATGACAGTTAAACAGAGTTTTGTATGTCTCAATGCAGAACATGTTAACTTCCCTAAAGTATTTCATGTCAGCTATTATATGTAAATGTATTAACACTTGACACCAGCTGAATATGTTTGATTCTTCTGTTCATGTCCGCTTTTTTTCTTAAATGCGTGTCAAATATCTATTTTGATCAACAAGATCCTATATGGGTCAAATATATTTAAATGTTCGCATCAAAAATAAATTTTACAAAAGTGATTTTATATACTTAGCACATTAAATGCAAATAAAGTGTCTACTTTTAAGGTTTTAAATCAGATTTGGGAGAATAAACTGTCAAAATTAAAATTAAAATTCCATTGTCTTTTAGTGTAACATTCAGTGTATTTTTGTAAACATTTAAACCACATGCTTATTCTGACCTGTATGTATTAAAATGACTAAAAGAATATGTGAGCAAACTTATTGCATTTTAAATGAATTTTTAAAAAAATCTTGCTGACAAATGGGATAGTGGCAAAGCAGGTAGTATTGAGGGTAATATTAATTAGTCTTTAAATATGTCATAAACTGATCCCTGTGGTAAATATGCCTGATATTTTTGTTTTGTGTTTTTGCACAGAAAGCAAATTAATTGAACTGGATGCTTTTTAATGTACTGAAAAACAACAACAACAACAATTGTATTACAGCTATAAAAGCTGTATTACACTTATTTTTTTGGTGCTTGAAACCCCCTTTTCGTCTTTGACCTATGTACAGTAGGGCTGCTTGGAAATATAGGTACCATTGACCAATTAACCAGAAACCATAATGATGTGGCCCACTTTGGTATTCTCAACTCATTTGGATTATTTGGTCTTATAATGATGTGCAATTTTTTCTTGTTTCCCATAAGAATTGAAGGCATGGAAGACGAGCCGCCCTCCAGAAAGGCGGAGGAGGGTGGTTCATCTAAGCGGTCACAGAGGCAGCAGGAGCGCCAGGGGAAACTTCCAAAAAGACGCAAAGAAGTGAAGAGGTCTCTCCGGAGGCCGGACTGTCCAGAACACCTGTCGGGGGGAAGCGTACATTGGTTGCCTGAGCAGCCTGGATCAGAAGCCTCTGCATCAGTAGAGGACACTGCTGAGGGTTGCCCAAAAAGATGGGATAGATGCAGGTACAAAACACACCATGTGGTTTAGACCGGTTGAACCCTAAAAATGAAAATGTGCAGTGACTAAAGTGACTGTTTGTTGCAGACGAGGGCACTTTTTACATGGACCATATCCTGCTACTCACTTTGGACCCAAAGCTTGCGTTCTTCCCAACCCAACCTCAGTCATGTAAGTAAGCAAAGTCAGGCTTACTTTTGGTTAGGGGCTAGGTCACATCCGTGGCTTGTTACTGTTTAAACTATAAGTTAACCGAAGAATTGGACAAATTTAGCGATAAGCCCTTGTGTGCTGAATTCTGATTGGTTGAGGGTGGTTTGTTGGAGGAAGCTGGAGTGCAGCGCAGTCAGGCATTGCTGTGGCTGTCACAAGAGTGGTCCTGCTAGAACTTTCTAAAAAAAAAAAGCTCCTTAGTGCTATGCCTGTTTTACATCCCCCAGGACAAACCACATGCAGAGGGTAATGTGGGGTTTATGGTTTGATATCTAATGTTGTGGTTAACATGTGTTTCTGTATATTTCAGAGGGAGTCTCTAAAAAAGATTTTTTTAAAAGATTTCATGCAACAATAACATTTAGAAACTGAATTGTGAAATTTAAATGTTTCATCTGAGTGTAGCCACTGTTGCTGACATGCTGTTAAATAATAAATAAATAAATAGAAACTTAATGGAGTTATAGAAACCTATCTGTTGGACTTTGTTATTCCTTGGTACAGGATGTGTATATAAATATTTACATTTTTGAAATTAACAGACAAACTGTGAATGTGTCAAACAATACCTATTTATTTTATTAAGTTATTATTACTGAAAACGATCTGATCCTAGAACTATGAGAAACCAAAAGCAGAAGTCCACTTTACAGTGCTTTCCACTATTTGACCATGACTTTAAGTTGCGTAACAAGTGTAGAAATAGGACAAAGTACATGCCGTTTTGCTTTGCTTGGAGTGCAGTGCCGACACACATAATGTTTGCCTACTCTGTCGGCTTTCCTCGCAGGCACATTCAGGATCCAGCCAGCCAGCGGCTTACCTGGAGCAAACCTCCGCTCAACGTCCTGGTCATCAGAAAGATCCGAGATGAGACCCTTCTGGAGCCGTTCAAAGAGCTTTGCAGGTTCCTCGTGGAGGTAGGCTACACAAAAGCAACATTAGTAGTTAATTTACAGGCTAGGAGGTTACCGGTGCTGCTGTTACCCTTTCATTTTTTTTTTGCTGTATCATTAGTTGTTTTTTTTTAGATTTGGTGATTTACACAAATACTTACACAATTATTTCTACCATCAGGAGAAACACCTGATGGTTTATGTGGAGAAGAAAGTTGTAGATGATGGCTCTCTCTTGAGAGATGACTCCTTTTCAGCCATTCGTAATCAGCTGTGCACATTCAGGGAAGGTATTGAAAGCTCACTGTGTTATCGGCAGGTTCACCTGTAACATGATTTACATAACCCTGGCACACCATTAACCAACGAAGGATTGGGTGCATTAGGAAAATGAGTGATTTATCATTGTGTTCACACAGGGTTTGATGATATCTCAGACTGCATCGATCTGATTATTTGTTTGGGTGGAGATGGGACTCTTCTGTATGCATCATCTCTCTTCCAGGTATTCTCTCATCTCATCTCATCTTACCTTATTTGTTTCCTTCTTGGTCAGTCTCATCTGCTTTCCATTGGATGTTCTTTGTGTGCATCATAGAAGTTGACAGAATTTGTATATGCAAAAGTGGGTTGTTAAGATATTTATTTAAGAATGAAATGTGGTTTTGTCTCATTTGTTTAAGGGCAGTGTTCCCCCTGTCATGGCCTTCCATCTGGGCTCCTTAGGATTTCTCACACCATTCAAGTTTGATTCTTTTAGAACAGAGGTGGATAAAGTGTTTGAAGGTGGAGTGATTGAGAGTTTTCCATCTCTGAAACTAGAAGTGAACTGTGTTTTAGAACTTGTGTTTTATATGTTTGTGTCTGGCTTCTGTAGGTAATGCTGCCATCATCCTGCGCAGTCGTCTAAAGGTTAAGGTGGTGAAAGGCATGTTCCAGAGGAACGAGCAGCTCATCGGCGTTCAGGATAATGGAATAGTGCCTCATAAACACATAAACAATGAGGCAGGCAAAATCACACTACAGTTACAGGTAACACAGCAATCTACAGCACTTGTAAAATGGAGAAATCAAAGAATCAAAATACTGGGCTTCAGACAAAGTCTTTGTTTGCTAACACTTTTTGGCAAACATGCCTAACAGAATTTACGCAAACACAAACGCTGTCAAAATTCAAACTTGCAATCCACCAATAAGGATGTCGGACAATCTGATGGTGTGGTGTCAACCAATCACATGATATACTAAGGAAGAGGCCATAAAATAAGCTTATCAAATGTAACAATATATGTATGCATTTGGAATATTTAAAAAATGTATATATCAAACAAAAACTGTTCTTTTTCTTTCTTTGTATTCATCCAAAAATTCTAGAAAGAAAAGTTAATAAAAAAAAATATTAAATGAATATGAATTAGAATAGTTTCTGAAGGAAGGTGTCACAGGTGTCAGTAATGGCTGCTGAAATTTTAGCTTTTCCACCATAGGAAATAATTGTTTTAAAATATATTTAATTAAAAACAGTGTATATTATATTATTACTGTTTTTTCTGATCAAATAAACAGTCATGGTTAACCATAAAAAGGCTGCTTTAAATATAAAATACCAATTTGTAAAAATCTTACAGATTACCTGTGTCTATAGACATGTATATTTATAAACAATCATGTACAAATTGTTTACAAATGGTAAAACATTTATTAGCTTAAAAATGATTTTAGAATTTAGAACTCATATTCATGTGATAAATATAAATGATGTTAGGATTGAGACATGAAGAAGGTATAATAGATGCAATACTCAGAGAAGCAAATATTAAAAAGTTGCACAACAAAGATGCTTGAATGTCTGGCAAGCGACGCTCTAAAAATATGATTTTAAGGGGAAAATCCATCCTCTTGTCCTTCAAGACTGTTTAGAAATATTTTCCATGGTAACAGACATAATTGGAGTTGTTTTAAATAACAGCTGCGATAGGTTGCCATAGCAATGTCATTGACATTTTTGCATCCAAGATATTTTAGATCAGAGTGGCATGGTGTACATAAACACCTCTGTTTGTTAGATGCTTTTATGTGCAGTTCTGTAATATGTATATTATGTGTGTGTATAAAGGTACTTAATGAGGTGGTGGTGGACAGGGGGCCTTCATCGTATCTGTCTAATGTAGATCTGTACCTGGATGGACGCCTCATCACATCTGTACAGGGAGACGGTGAGCACAAACATGCGCTTCAGCTTTAAACAGCACTAATAGATCCCCTTTTCATCTGGTCACCATTGTACAAGCCACTTAAAAGGGGTCTGATTAAGGTTTTCGATGATTAAATCGATGAAAAATAACAGTAAAAACATTTAGGGCTGGGTTTTGATACAAATTTCACAAGTTGATTCAGATTCGCAAGCTTTGATTTGATATAAATTACTTTGGATATATATATATATCAGGTACAGTACATGCCAGAAAGTCATTGTTGATACTACATTACTATAATATTGAAGGTTAAAATTAACTGATTTGTATACAAACACTTAAATTACATTAAATTTAGATTTGATAATAATAAAATTTGAATTAAAGTTATAAATTAGAATTACAATTCAATTAAAATTACAATGACATAAATTACATAAATGAAACATTGAAGAACAGTAAAATTATAATGAATGTTAAGTACATATATTTAGTAAAGTGCTATATTTGAAAATATATTCAAATTGAAGTTACAAGTAATAATATTTCACGAATAATAATATTTCACAGTATTACTGTTTTAATATATTTACTGTATATCAAATAAATTCAACCTTGTTGAGAATGAGGCATCAGAAGCATTACAACAACAGACTTTAATGGTAGTGTAGCTTTTTTTTTTTTTTATTGCACGATACACAAGAAATATTTTACATTTGATTCGTTATCTTAGTGCTTGATTTTTTTAAATAGAGTAAGCAGATGCCTCAATACATTATGGTCTTTCTATTTGCTTTGACAATAGAGTCCAGCTGCCATGAAAATCAATGCAAATATGTGGTGTGTTTCTATGCAGGTGTAATAGTTTCCACCCCCACGGGTAGCACGGCCTATGCTGCCGCGGCGGGAGCTTCCATGATCCATCCTAATGTCCCTGCCATCATGGTCACCCCCATCTGCCCTCACTCGCTCTCTTTTAGACCAATCGTGGTGCCAGCAGGTGTGGAGCTCATGGTGAGAACAGGACTGTGGTTTTTCCACTTCAGTGACAAAATTGCATCTGCCAAACTTCGCTTTTATTACTCTCAAACAAGAGCTTCATAAGAATGTTTATTTGTGCTAACTGTGTTTACCCTGCAGATAACACTATCGCCTGATGCTCGTAACACAGCCTGGGTTTCATTTGATGGCAGAAAGAGGCAGGAAATCCAGCATGGGGACAGGTGAAACTCTTTTTACACAATCCCATAAGCAAACAGCTTTGACCTCTCCCATAATCCAATGATACAACAATAGCTGTATTACAGTTATGGAAATGAGCATCAACAGTTTTAGTAGGGACCTCAACCTTTCCGTTTAAAATCAGTTTGCCCTTTTTTTTCTCAAGCTGTACTCAGTCGCACCTGCCGCATCTGTTAATCATGAGTTCTTTTTTCCGATTGTAGCATTAAGATCACAACCTCTTGCTTTCCGGTTCCTTCTATCTGTTGTCACGACCTGGTGTATGACTGGTTTGACAGTTTGGCTCAGTGTCTCCACTGGAACGTCCGCAAGAAGCAAACACGTCTAACGGATGCCAGCGACTCGTCAGAAACAGAGAACTGAGACATCACCACAAATCACACACATATACTCTCACTGTCGGTTGACTTTACATTCCATCCTGACTCACTGAAATGGGGTTAGAGTTCAGAATTCTTATTTTTACTTTACATTGCACATTTCTGTGTTTATAGATTTTCAGATTTCATCATAAATCGCAATAAAAGCTCATGTGATACCTGAGAAATAACATTTATTGTTAGAGGTTAGCCTGGATTACTTGCAATTTAACTGCAACAAAACATTTGACTGAAAGGTCAAACATGAAAGATCATAGTGTGACTGCTAAGCATTGTTATGCAGACAGTATTTTTTTAGAGAACTGTTCTTGCAGCTGACCGCTTCACAACATGATAAACTGATCTGATTCATCATAGTATATTTTGTATGTTTTCTTTTATTACAATTTATTAAGAATTATTTAAAAAACCATTAACATCTAAATTGGTCATGTAGGTTATGTAGATTTATCCATTCTAAATAGTTTAGGTTACAAAAATTACAAATCATCCACCACATATTTAAACTTGAAATGCACATTATAGCAGGAAATGTCATTCATTTACTGAGCGTAAATGTTCATTTCAAGGTGTTTTTTTTTGGTTGTGCGTGCGTGTTTAACTGTAGCCGCTGTGTTTGTGTCCACAAACTATCCTCACTTACAAACAGACAAAGCTTGGTTTTCTGTGTGGCTTGCCAGTGGTTCCTCATTTGGGATAAACTGTATGGGACGCCGTCCTTTGTCAGTTTAACATGTTGGCAGTCAGTTTTGTGTGCTCTGCTAGTCACCATTGTACATTTAACTACTACGATTGAATGTGGTTATCAGTCTTTTTCCTGTAGCTCAAGCTGGAGTTTGACTTTCATCCAAATTGATTAACCTGTGCGTTCATTCTGAATATGAATCAAAGAACTAATGTTTCATCAGCTTGGATGGCTGTCAAACCCAAGCAGTTCTTGTTAAAGAACAGTGTAGCCTCCTTGTGGCGGCACAGAAAGTTGCATTTAAAAACCCCCCAAAAAAAAATATTTCTAAAGCCATTATCTGTTTAGTTGAATATTTAATAGACTAAGCTGTGATCTGTTCATTTAGAGATGCATTGTATGTTTTGCATTTATCATGAAATATTTCCGGCACTGCAAATTCATGTCATTGCATAAGAACTTAGTATAGCTGAATGTAAGCTGTTTACGGTTTGATGTAAATAACAGATCCTATGACGTGTCTCATTTGTAATATTTCAATAAAAGTTTCTTTTTATCTTGGATGTTATCTTATCATTTGAAATGTATTCTATTTTAGGGCTTTATAACCTGTTGTAATCAGTAATACAACGTTTGCAGAACATTGGAAAATAAATTGTATCATATCATATATTAAAAAACTATAATAAATTAAAAACTAAAGCATCAATTTTGTGCTGCTTTTTAAAAAAACAACGCAAATTGCTTGTGTTCTATATTTTTATTGCAATGAAAGGATACAGATAGTTTCTGACAGACACTTAAATTATTTTCCAGATATTGCAAAAAGACAGTCCTCAACATTGATCCAAATACGGACAATTAGTTAGTTGAAGATGCTGACCACATAAAAAATAATGGGATTTCAGTTTGTTTTTATAAATGATGTAACACTACATTTTATGACAGAGAGCCAATGGCAAATTAAATTTCCAGCCAATTAAAAAACAAACCAATCTGGTATATCAGCATCTTTATCTCTCAAAGACAATGGAACAGAAAACAAAGGTGAAAGAAAATACAAATGTCTTTAGTTACACACATAGTGTCATGCCCAGTCTATCCAGGTCTTCAAAGTCAATGACAAAGAATATTGAGGACATACATAGAATTTCTACAGGAACACTAAGTGTGACCAACAAGATCATTTACTTACAGACATGGTTAAAGATTCTTAGCATTTGAAGCAGAAAGAGAGGTGTTCACTCAGGCAGGAGGGCTTTCCCTGCTCCTTGTGAACTTGAGATGACCATGAATTTTGAGGGATGCTTAAACAAGGGTTTAATATAGAAAAACCACCTTGCCAGCCTCTTTGTGCATTTGATAACCACTAGAGTCGAAGCACTGCAGATGAACAGATGATTTCTGCATTCTAACTCCAATACATTATCCAAAAACAGCCTTTCCATCATCAAAAACATTTGGTGGTTTTAGTACTTGTAGAAAATGCAGTAAAATGAAAACTTGTGTGTCTGACATTATAAAATAGAGTACAGTTCATGCTGAACCTGAACTGCTGGCATGAACGTCTCTGGTAGATTTATAGAATCCATATATAAATGATACATTTGTATTTTATCTCTTAAATATCATCCTCAGTATGAGTCAAAGAAACAGCTAATGTAAAATAATACTCTAGCGAATAGTATGGAACCCTATGAAAGGACAGTATTGGACCTTGGCCCTATTAAAACACAAACTAACTAACAGGATATTTTGGACCACAGCCCCTCGGGGGAAGTACGATTTGTCAACCTCAGTGTTTGAAGACCAGATGGGAAAACCAGAGGCTATGATGCACGGATGTGCGTTACAGCATGACATGTTTGAACTATTTCTCTGGGAGTTGGTTCAGAATTTGAATGTATATGAAAAAACCATCAATATCCAGCATCATTTGGCACAAATGTGGATGTAGTTTCCCCTTCTGGACGCAGTCGACGTCACGAGACTCAACTAGAGTTTGGTTTTAAATAACTGCCTACTATAATCAAAGATATTGTTTGGATTTATTAACTTCTCCATTTCCAGTAGCGAGGACTATTTCTCATCAGGTTCACAAAACGTGACTGCAGAAATGTATGAGACCGACCATGTCACAAGTCCACAAAAATACAGATCTCGTCTCAAAACCAAGCAAGATCTCCCAGATTTCCACACAGAAACGTCACAGGTGCTAAGTCGCCAAGTGCCATTGAGATTTACGATAGAAAGTAACACTTATTAGGTATCTAAGACAAAATATATTGGTCCGTCCAAATTATCTAATGCAGCTCATGGTACAAAAGAAACGAAAAAACAAAAAAAACCTTCCAGATTTGAATTTCTCTCACTAGGTTGGACAGCGAGCCTTCACATGTGGGATAAAAACCATTGTGAAAGCTCACCAATCCACTACTGACATGTTTATACAGTAAAATACTTGACATTAGATAAAGCAAAGATGAAAGAAAAACACGGGGGTCAGGGAGACTTGCGGTTCTTGCATCCATAGTGGGGGAAGCATTTCCTTTGCAATATTTTCCATTGTCATCATAGCCGTTTTCTGTTCTTGTTTAACCTTTAAGCCTGTCTGTTTTCACATAGGAAGATCTCAGCCTGAACAGAAATGGGAAACATCTTCCGAACATGACAGAAGTACGTCAGCAGGTCCACATGGAGCATGGGAGTATGTGTGCGGCGTGAGGAAAACGTTTATGTCTGCACAGTCAAGGGCTTTGTCTCACTTTGCTCTTCCTCGTCGTCTTCTTCCTCTTCCTCTGTATGCTGCTCCAGTTCTTCTCTGGTGATCATTTCAAAGTCGTTGCCGTTGCTGTGCTGCGACCCTTCGTCCTCGCGTCTGTCACTGTCCGTGTCCGACTGACGTTCTGCGCCCGCTTCCTCCATTTCTTTATTGTCGTCGTCATCCTCTTCCTCATCGCCGTCTTTCTTCTCGCTGTCCGATTTGTCCTCGCTATCTGATTTCTGCGCTTTGCTGGAATCCTTGTTGTCGGATTTCTCACTGCTGGATTTCTTGGAGCTGGAGCGCGGACCCTTGTACTCGTGCGTATAGAGGGGGCGGAAGGAGTCGATGAAGCCCACGTCGGCTGTCAAGTTGGGAAGGAACCAGAAGTGATGACGGCCGCCTGTCACTAGCCAGATAATCAGGAACAGGATGCAGCGAGCTGAACCAAAGGGAAAGCCAGAAATAAGATGAGAAAAGACAGAGGATTTGGTGTCACTGGACTGTAACGTTAAGTATCGGTATAATACAAGATTTAAAGTGTAGAGCTCATACCGATGGCCAGGAGAAGTATGCTGGCGACAAAGCATCCTGCTGCCACGCTCAGGTAATACACACCAACTCTCATCTCAGCGGGCCACAGCGGGAACAGTGTGGCTGCGATGACGGCAATGACTGCAAACACACACAGAGCTCTGAATCAGTACTGGAGCCAAAGAAATAACAGTCAGGTTAAGCTGGAGAAAAAAAATCCCACCTAGAATCAAGCCCATGGCAAAGGTTTTAAAGTGGACTGGATCGTAAATCCAAAAATAAACCTGCAGGGAAGAAAAATATTGTAACTTTTTAATTAGAACAAGAAGTACAAGAATATTTTAACAGTTACAACAACAGTAACAATACTCATTACATAATTAAATATAAAAATATTCTTATATTATTCAGGTTGGCTGGGATAAAAAAAGAAACATCTCTTTAAAAATAATAATACTTATAATGACACTTATTTATAATTTAAAAGCATGTCAGCAACAGTGGATACATTCATAGCCAGAAGAAATTTAGGTAACACTTTACAATAAGGTGTCATTTGTTAACATCAGTTCATGTATAAAATAACATGAACAAACAATGAAGTACACATTTATTAAAGTCTTTATTCATCTTTGTTAATGTTAGCTAATGAAAATACAGTTGTTCATTGTTAGTTCATGTTAGTTCACAGAGCATTAACTAATGTCAACAAACACAACTTGTGATTTTAATAATTCATTAGCAAACGCTGAAATTAACATTAACTAATATTAATAAATGCTGTTGAAGTACTGGTTATTCTTGGTTCATGTTAGCTAATGTTGTTAACTAATCTTAACTAATGAACCTTATTGTAAAGTGTTACCGAAATTTATATAATTTGAAAACAATTTTATAAATGACATAAAATTATTATTAGCGTACCAGTGTTGAAATTGTTAAATAAGGCAAAAAGGTTTACAATTCATTTAAGGTAATTGGAAAAGAAATGAAATGTAATATATTCCAAATATTAGGAAAAAAACAAAAAAAAACAACAACTAAAATCTACACTTAAAAAATAAGAAATGTTGATTTGTCAACTAACTAAAAATTATTTTGTATATAATTTAATAAATAATAATACACATTTACTAAAAAGTGTTTCAATTTGAGGCACTAAAACAAAAAAAAAATGAATAAATAAATTAAATCAACTGAAATATAAATTAACGCTAATTTAAAATATTACAAAATATTATAACAGTACATAAATAATACCAAAATAATACTATGCTACCCCTGTGCAGTTTTGTTTATGTTTTTCTAAAGTCATCCTGACCTCGTTTCCATCCAAGAACAGCTGGTCCTCGTGAGGTTCCAGCTTGAATTTCTTTTTCACATCCTTCTTCTTCTTTGGAGATCCTGGACTGTCATCCTGAGCACACAGAAACAAGAGTTAAAAATAAGAATCATGATATGCACATATGCAAAAAACACCTCAAATGGAACAGAACGTATTTGCGTTTCCCCATGCTATCGGATGATCTAGTCATACATTTTTTTCCTTCTTTGTGTCCGTAGCCTCAGATTCCTTCTTTTTGTCTTTGTCCTTTTTGCTTTTTTTCTCCTCTTCTTTGCCGCTGTCACTTTTAGCCTTATCTTTTTCTTTCTCTTTTTCTTTTTCCTTCTCTTTCTTTACATCTTTCTCTGGCTTCTTCTTCATCACTTTCAGGGCTCGGTGAAAAAACTGCTTCTTTAGGAGCCTGTGAACAGCAATACGGTTCAAATTAGTGGCTGACTGACATACACTGTCATGCATAAGTTTGCGGTTTACTAATCAAATCACTACTTATCAAACTACATTTGTAATGTTCAAATAAATGCTGTTCTTTTGAACTTTCTATTCAGCATCCTGAAAAGGATCATGTGACACTGAAAACAGCTCCTGAAAACTCAGTTTTGCAATCACACGAATAAACGACACATAAAAAATATTTCACAATATAAGTGCTTTTACTGCATGGGTGACAATAAGTGATTTCTTCAACAGCTTTGTAGCATCAAACACCACTGGAACTCCAAACAGTATCCTGACATGAGAGAAAGGCCTAGGTTACCTGTTGCAGTAGTCCACTACCGACTCTCTGGTTGTGAACAAAGCTTCCTCTCCCTTCTTTGCTTTGGCCCACTTGGAATCCAGCAGACAGTCGACTGCTTTGGAGGCTGATGAGCAGAAAACAAACATTTGGTTCAATGACAGCAAAAAGAGCACACTGAGAACTCAACACAGAAATGAAGGGTAACTAAACCCTATGCAGAGAAAACAGAATGAAGCAAGGCAGGAAAGAGCACACTGACCGACAAAGTAATCCACTCTATGTCCCATCATGTTGGTGGATTTGGTGGGGCAGTTAAAGCGCAGGTACTTGGCCACCGCCTTCTCCTCCTTGGTAGGTTCACTGACCTCCTGAAGAAGAGAGATCAAAGATCATAAAGTCATGATGATAAAACTTATCTGCTGATAATCAAAACAGATCCAGTTTATTAAAATTGAATATACTGCTAAGCAGCAGGAATGCACAATGTATATATGCAGAGTCAGTACAATATTGTTTAATAGACAATATCTGACTATATTTCTTAATTCATGTCATAAGGTAATTAGTGATAAACTACTGCTCAAAAACTTTTGGTTAACAAGATGTTTTTTTTATAAGGAAATGTATACTTTTTATTCAGCAAAATAACATTTTACATTTCACAATATCACACTACGTTCGAAAACATTTACAAAATCTTACTCTACTTACTGACAATTTTATATTTCATTTTACTGTCATTTACGGTTAAATGTCACCTTTATTAAAATATATTTATTTTTCATACTGTACAGCTGCATGTCGTGATGCCCAGATCCACTTATAGAACCTGAACCAATTTATTTTAAGCATTTTTCAAATTTTTACTTCAAGCTAAATTCTTTTAGAAAATGAATATCTTCCATAACAAAATTAACATGAAACAGAAAAAAACAACAACATAAAAATAACAACCATATTTTAATAATATGTTTAATATATGCATCCCTATTATGTAGAGCATGATTCTGGACCAGTGAGACTTCATAGAAGAGGACCTAGATATTAATAGTATAAAGCAAGATTAATAGATACAACAACAGTCTGACAAAAAGCTGGTTTGTCCCTTTGGCTACAAGCTCTTAATTCCAATGAAAAAAGCTTTGAAATGAATCTCCCGCAACTGACAGCAGGACACTCGTCGGTCATCTACTCGATGCATGCGAACTAATTAAAAGCCTCAGCTCACCACACACTGATGTACAGTCATGTGTAATCTATACACTGAAATTACAGTCTCCATTCGGTCCTCACTGACCCCATTTACTAAGATAAAGGTCATTATTGTAGTACTGTGTGACCACACTATGCACAAAGAAAAAAGACCCTCACAAATCCTGACAATAAGCCGGGCTACAGAGACACCATTTATAGAGTAATGAATGACTACCAGACATAACTCCACTCTTACGCTTGAGGTCTTAGTGTGAGCGCTTTTGAGCTGCACAAACCATCGGTCAAACTCTATTTGGTCAGAATGTCTCCTGCATGACTCAGAGAAATATATTCAGTGAAGACCATATAAACACGGTATTTGTGTGGGAGTGAAGGAGTTACTGGCAGGTTGCCTGATATTCCTCTAAATTTTGTGAAGGAGAACAGCCAGATATTTATTGATTATATTGTCTCAACTTGGCCTTGGTTAACAATTACTTATCTTGTTCTACACTAGGCCTTGTTATCAGTTATGGTTTGGTGGTCCTATGGTGACAGCTGTACTGCATTAGACAGGCTGCAGGCTTTCGATAAACCGCTTGAAGAAGTAGTTCAACAAAAAAGCAAGCTTGTGTTGTCCCAAACCTGTAAGACGTTTTTCTCTTCTAAATGGGGTAAAAGATTATGTTTTGAAAAATGTTACGGTTCCAAATTAATTTCTTTGTTTGGGGGAAAAAAGCAAGAGTAAATAATAACAGACTAACTTTTGAACTAGCCTGTTTGATTAACACCTGGCACCTTTACAGAGAACAATCAAGTCTGCTTTATTTGATTAGACTTGTTTCAGGGTTCCTAATGAATAAGTACAAATAATGCAGGACTTCTAATCAACTACAAAGAGTGGGAAATGTCCTTTTTTACTTAACTTATATGGCAAATACATGTTTATTCACAATAAGAAAGCTGTCCAGCAATGACAGTGGATTTCAACCTGTTGCATAAGAGCAAAAACTAACAAACACTCTGGAAGGATCATGAAGAGCGACTCTCTTATCAAGACAACGAACACGTCACATTTATTACGGGAACACACAGTAAATGTGCCCCAAAACCAAATGAGCAGCCAAGCCAGATAATGCTTTTTTTTTTTGTGGATGACAAATGCATTCTGACTACAATGTCCAAAAATGCTGTCTAAGTAGTGTACTAGAAGCAAACGTACATAATGTACTACTTGCACTAGATTGACATATTAAGGATGTTACACGTTTTAATAAAGGAGAATGGCTTTAAATAATGGAGAATGACCTTTTAGCATGTACTTGTTTGAAACCTGTATGTGTTTTCTAATGGACATTTAAATACAAGATGTTATGGACTGGCAAGCACGGTTCACTTATAACTTTTTTAATACAGTGAAAAAAAATGGCGACAAATGCATTCTGCCTACCAAGACTTGTGTGTTTAACACAAAAAGAAAGTCAAATGAGACAAAAAAACAACCAAAAAAAACATGAAATTGAGTAAACGACCGTTTTTATTAGTGAGTGATATGCCCCTTTATTTAACCTGCAAATAGGTGCAGATTCGGCGATCAGAAGTGCTGCGTTATGGACGTTATTTGGTCAAATTGGTGAAGCCTACGAGACAGCAGCTGGTTAAAGAGAGCAGTCTGTGCCGAGCTAAGATGGCCAACTCCATCAGCTGTGCCACCAGATACACACTCTTCACAGAGAGAGACAGCAAAATCAGGTCATGCTCACATCAAATCCATCGAGCAATTGTATAAATGATTAGATGCCCGCTGAAGAGATACAATGCATTACCCAAGGGAAGCGCAAAGATTGCGCCAACACTGACAAATAATCCACCTCCCATATGAAAGCCTTGCAAAAATAACGG
>JAUMHE010000043.1:13902961-13944179 GCA_032359235.1 Enteromius mattozi | reverse complement strand
GTTTTTGTTTTTGTTCCAGTTAAATGTCATTTGTTTCCGGTTTTCGTTTTCGTTCCTTGAACCGGTTCAGAGCCCTGATAATAGCTACTAGTCACTATTGAAATAAGTACTAGTATCTAATGAATAAGTAATAGTATATAATAATTAAGTACTAGTATCTAATTATTAAGTACTAGTATCTAATGAATAAGTAATAGTATATAATAATTAAGTACTAGTATCTAATTATTAAGTACTAGTATCTAATGAATAAGTACTAGTAACATGAAAATAGATACTAGTGCGGTTTGTAGATTAAATGTTAAAACGCCTTGCCATACACACACATTGCCATACAGCGTTCTGTATTTTGAGTCACACCACTAGATGGCACTCTTCTCATGATATTGAAGCATTAGTTGACGGTTAATTAACAAGATCTGTAATCAAGCATAGAAAATGCTTTACTCTTTCCTCACAGTGTTAAGAAATGTTTAAGTGTAAATAAGAGGTTTATTATGAGTCTGCATTTAAATCTGCCCTTACCTAGCCTACATTAACCCTTGTTATTCTAAAGCATAGACATTCGTACGCTACTTTCTACATTTGTTTTTAATTTGTATTAGCAAACGTGTCGTTAATTACTATAAAGTAATAGTCGCTGGTTTTAGTTCTTTCTAGTGCAGGTTTTATGTCCTGAGCAGGAGGTTGAGAACATGCGTCCTTCACTAACACCTGTGAGCACGTGGCCACTCTTTGATTAGTGTGTTCTTTGACTTATCGCAAACCCCTGTAACATACAAAACAGGACAAGCTCATTATGTAAACCCATTACGTAAATCCAATTTTTTTTTCATGTGTCATTAACAAATGTGTTTGGTGGCAGAAACTATAGCCTATTCACGTTTAGGCTTTTACGAAATTCACATAGGCCTAATGTTAAAATAGGCTATTAAAAAACTACCAAATTCGTGTATTTGAATAGGGTATATAGACATGTAAATTCTGTAAATATGAAAGCATTTTCACTATAAACGAATCTATTGTTTTCGATTTGCACTCATGGTCATGGAAGTTAAATGATAAAACTGGATCATCTTTAGCAGGTTCACTTGTTGCAGTTTAGCCTATAACATCCTTGTAAGCTTTTTATATGAAATTAATGTTCTTTAATGCGTATAGCAGCCAGATATTAAAATATTAGTCTATAATGATACAATTTTGCAAAACATGGAAAAATAGGCTTCTATTTAACCATGTTCACATAAAATTCACTTATAGTAACAAAAGGAATTATACTTAACATGTACATTTTATTCATGTTTAAAATGTAATTTGTTTTCATCAATATAAAAAGCTAACACAATACATTCTTTGAAATGTGGCATGAATGGCATAGGCTACATAAATTATTGTTCAATCTCACAAAACTACTTCCTTCTACATCTGGGTTGCCGATATAAATGTGGGGGATAAAGAAATGGCATCTCTATGTATCCTAATGATACCACTTTTTTTTTCATTTTTTTTTTCAAAAGATGCATTTTGTCATCTGGCATCAAATTGCATAGCTAACTATTGGCAAAATTTATAGAAAAATGTTGCCTACTGCAAGAATAGCCTAAAACAATGTGGGTCACATTATAATGTTGACTGAATATGTAAATTCTTGGCTTATTAAATGTACTTTTTTTTTCTTTTTTAAATTGGTGATGATTCTGCAAAAACAAAAAATCTTATATCTTACATTATCAAAATTATTTAACAAATAACAAAAGACAGCATTTTACAATTTAAAGTTTATTCAAAGTCTGATCAATGCTGAATAACAAGGAACAACTTTGATTCATTGTGCGGTAGATATTTTGTAGACATGATTAAACCGTTTGGAGAAAGAAAAGTGACATCAGAAATGCATAAATTTATGTATTTATTTCCTTCTTAATGCCATTCCAGCATCTAAGGCTATATTCATGGCGAGCACAAGTCAAGAAATGCATAAATAGGATTAAACTATAGTTTATTAATCATATAATTCTGTTAACTTTAACTTGCACACATTCTCATGCCACAGACCACTAACTGAGAAAAAAAATTAGATCACAACATATCTCACAATGTTTCATTACTGCAGCTCTATCAAGGCATAATGCTGCACAGCTCCGGTCTCTGGTCGGTCTCAGTGAAACCATCAGTACCGATGCCATGGGATTTAAGGATGTCTAACAGCTCAGAGACGGTCTCTTTAGGAAGTGTGCGGGTTCTGCTCATGATCCAGGAATACTCAGCATGAAAGAGACCGGCGAAATCAGAGCAAGAGTAAACTAGGGTGTAGTTGTCATAATCAGTAGCCAGAACCCAGTAGGGGGCAGGAGGAGCACCTGAAAGAGGACATATTATGAATAACTCAAAATCAAAAATTCATTAAAGCATATATATTTATTTATTTATTTAGGCTTACCTTCAAAGAAGCTGACTTCAAGTTTGGCAGGCTCAGATGCATCTGCAATCTTGGCAGTTCCCTCAATGAAGCTGATAGCGCCATTAGCGCTGTGAAAAATATATTGGATTTAAGTAATTTTAGAAGAAAGTGTAAAACTTTTAATTATTTGGAACATTAAGTCTATTTTTCCTTTTTAAATCAGTATTTTTATTTACTTCTATTGCAATAGTATTTGGAATATTCTGAATATTACCACCTGTACTTTTATTTTATTTACATGGTAGTGATAATTCCTCACTACTTACAGAAGCTCATCATTTCGAACCAGGACGATCCCGTCACTGAGAGTGTAAGTGGCCTGGCAACACTCTCCCAGCTGGAACGGGGCTGGGATCTTCATGATCTCGTGCCATTTGCCCATGTACTATAAAAAAAAAAAAATTGATGAGAAATTAGACAGGATTTTTCACTATTTTTGTTACCAATGTGATATTTTTTTTGAATTTTTCTTCTCTTCCTTTTAGCTTTATTATGCAAAGATTGTCATAATATATTCTTATAAAAAAGTATTAAGGTAGTAAGTTAGTAAAAGCATACCCTAGTAGGATCAAAGTTTTGCTGAACAGGGGGCTGTGGACATTTTCCAGAGCTGATGGACTGAGCGCTGACCGCCAGCACAGACAGCAGAGTCAGAGACAGAACCTGAAAAGCCTGCATTCTCAGTTTAAACCTGAAAGAGAGTCATATTTAATGAGAACAAGAAGAAATTCTGCTTTAAGAGTTGGACAGTACAGATTCAAATGCCAAGGATCTTACCTGTTTGGTCTCAAGTGTGAAGCTTGTGTTCAAGGTAAAGAACAGCGATGGAGTTCAGTATTTATAGAGCTTTACAACTGTTTGTTATATCACTAACCCCACCCCCTCAACTAAAATAACATCATTAGAACAGGTTGGGGGAACCCGGGCATCTGCTCAAACAGATGTTGAAGGTTAAATAAACACACAAAAGTGGTTGAGTGATGAACGGGTCACCACAGCTTTCTACATCTTTGAAAGTAAAGCTGTACAAAACATTCAAAAGGTTTCTCAGAGGATATATGTGCATTATCTGACCTATTTTACAAAAGGGGAAAAAAAAAGCTACAAATTCTGACTGATGTGACGGGACACACAAAAGTTTTAATATAAGTGAGTGGTTCCAAGTTCCAGTCCTGGGGACCCCCTGCTCTGCACATTTTGCATGTCTCCCTTATTTAACACACCTGAATGAGATTATTAGATCATTAGTTCAGTTCATGGATTCTCATTCAGGTGTGTTGGAATTGGGACTGGAATTGGGAACCACTGATATAAGTAAATGTGACAATCTGAGTTTCATATTTGTCACTTTAGTAACATTTTAGTCTGCAGAATGAATTTTTAGTTAAGGACAATTAAAGCACTGATATCATATGTAGTAATTTTACATTTATGGCCAAATTTTCTGGCTGAATCAAGTTTTTTTTTTTTTTTAAACAATCTGCTTGTTTTTATCCATGGTGGTCTTGAATCATTGATGGTTTGTTTGAATGGTGTTTTGCGACAAGGTGCTTTGCTTTCAGCTCTAAGAACTTTATAAATTTGCTTCTAAAGGATATTTGGGGAGGATATTGTTTTGGTGCCCTTCTGAAGTTACACAAATGTCCACACATATGGTGGAGTTTTTTTTAAGTTTGAAGTTATTCTCTTAACATGTAAGATGTTATACAATTTTCTTCCATTCATCATTTTGTTACGAAAGAGGTGTGAAAAGTTATGTCCTCAGCTGGGGGCCGAGTCACACGTGAATCCTTCATGTTCTTATCACAGTGTTGTTTAACTTATCAGAAACACCTGCAACATGCAAAACACTCAGCAACACGTGAGGATACTGTCCTTATGTAAAGACAGGTATACAACCAAACTTTTGGGAAAACACACGTGGCAGTTTTTAATTGTTACATAAAAAAACAACTTACGAGGTGTCGGATACCCTTTCCTCTGGCCTCAATAATAACAGATAGGATCTTTCCACAGAGGAACAATAGAACATTAACAATGCTCAAGCCCAGCGTGACATAACGGGAGAAACTAAATATGAGTTTTAAAAGGATAACGTAATGACAGATTCGAAAACAAAAGGCATAAATGCATTTTTATATATATACAAAAGTCATAAATGTCACGAGCATTTGTTATCAGACAGACGAGCATCCTCTTCAATATAGCGCCCTCTGTCGGTCAGAATCACCATTACAGTCATAAAGCATGCCACAGGTTCATTGTCAGAGTTCACAATTTATTAAATTTATAAATCCAAAATAAGTTGAACCTAAAAAACACAAATTATACTTTTAGAAGACAAAAAAAATGTGACATTCCAGACTACTCATCCATAATGGAACATTCTCTCTCATGACTTCAATTTGCTTAATCACTTACTTCATGTTGGGAATAACCTCTGGTAGCACAAAGACTCCTTCTGCAGTCACATGATCCCAGAGGAGAATGATTCAAATAAAGAGTCTGAGCGCTACAGTCCATCTCATTTTCAGCACGACTTTAAGAGGTAAGGGTTTGTTTAATTTGGTTTGGTCGTTTATAAAAATGTTAATGCACATGAAATAGTTTCTTGCTTACAGAACGGACATATAGGCCTATAATATAGCCTACCAAAAGGTTTCTGTTTCAAATAGATGCTTTTCAACGTTCTGTTAATCAAAGTTTTGAAATGAAGAAGTAACTCTATTTTAAAATATATTGAAATTGAAAGTGTTATTTTATCTTGTAACTAATAATATTTCACAATATTATAGTTATTTGGATCAAACTTGGTGAGCATAAGAGATAAAACAGTTTTAAAAGATACTGAACACAGAATTTAAATGGTTTGCTGTGATACTTTTAGTTATCAACATTTCATATTTTATATTAATTATTTTCTTTTGTCAAAGGGCAAAACAAGTAAAATGAAGGCCTTACTGGTTGTTTTGGCCCTCTTCCTGCCCATCATAAATGCCCAGGTGCCTCACTGGGGGCCGTGTCCAGAACCTGCTACTCAACCTGCCTTCAACCTAAAGAAGGTAACATACTCTGCCTCCGCTTAACTGATCTTCTACTCTGCTCTTAAATTTCCTCATTGTTTGCTTGTCTGTATCCTAATGTAGTTTATGGGCAGGTGGTTCGAGATCGCTAAACTTCCAGCACAGTTTGAGCGAGGGAGATGCATTGAGACTAACTTCACTCTCAAGCTGGATGGAACGGCTCATGTAGTGAGCTCTGAAATTCTGTGGGTAGCAGCTAAAATGACAGTTTTTTATAGTTGCTTAGGCTTGTATATATAAGAGGTCATAATTAAACCATAAAATTTATTTTAATTAGAAAAGGAGAGTTAAAAACAATTGATGGAACAGCTGTGGTGGAAGATAAAAGAAATCCAGCAAAGCTTGGAATCAGTTTCTCCTACGGTACAAATCTGATTTTCTTTTTTTCAAATGTTGTTGCCAACAGTAATGACATTTCTAATTCAGAATTAATGGCAAACAACATGTATGCCTAAATTATATTTTGTTTTGCATCTCTACTAGTTTTGCCCTACACTCCATACTGGATTTTGTCCACTGACTATGAGAATTCAGCGCTGGTGTATTCCTGCACTGACGTCTTGAGACTGTTCCACGTAGACTTTGCTTGGATTCTGGGACGCACCCGATCCCTGCCTGCTGCCACCATTGACCACGGAAAAGACGTGTTTACCAACAACAACATTGATGTGAGCCGGATGATCTTAAGCAGACAGCAGGGATGTGACAAAGAATGATCCGGTCTCCAGTGTTGAGACGTTTTGTGTTGAAGTAAATGTGGACTACAGAAGTGGTATACTAGGCCCTTAAAATAATGCTTGCTTTATAAACATTCTTATTTAAGTTTTTTATTAATGGCCATGGAGTCTTGGACTTATTTTTTCAGGTTTGCAAACCAGAAATGTAATCCATCTACTTTGGGAGTAAGTGTACAGGATTGAAAGCGCAAGTTTCCAATTGATCAAAATAAATTAGAGCACTAACCAAAACCTTGTGAACTTGTTTGAATTAATTCTCAGCGACTGTTGTACACTTAGCACCTCCTTGTGGTCATAGAGGAAATAATAATAAAAAAGAACATGAAATATTGTGTTTCAGTTCACATTTACACCTTAATACAAAGGTTTGGAAAGATATAGAGGTAAAAATCGATATCCTCCATGTTAGCAGTGTTATTTCAGTAGCTTTTGTTAATATTTCAATATAGTTAATATCAATATACAATAAATAATAGATTGTTTTTCGTTTTAGTTATTCCAGGAATAAGATTTAAAAAAAATCGTTTTATTTCAAGTAATGTTTATATATATTAGTTATAATATTAAACAGACCTTGCATGCAGAACAAAACAAAAACAAACCATGGTGAAACACTAGTTTACCAGAATTTTATTTCTATATTGAAAGAGTTTCACTGGAAACTTGTTTTGCACTGATTGACAGGGTCACAGATGTACACTTATTCAGATTTATGAGACAAGCATAGATACTGAAGAGAGCTCAGATATAATAACAGAAAGCACAGTCACAGCGAGATTACTCATGTAACAAGGTATTTTTCTAGAATTTTCTGATCTTAAAGTTTTCATTACTTCATCAGGAAAATATATGTGAGAGAAAAGCATATCTGTTTTCATCCATGTTTATTTAATGCATGTTCAACGGAACTGCAGTGGGCTGACACGCAGGCCGATCACATCTTTACCGATCTCTGTTGCCTAGGAAACAGGAGAGAAAGAGCCAATGAAATCGATCCTTCACTTTACAGCACCGCATAATCAGATGAAACAAGGGGAAAAGCACAGTAACTTAGTCACATAATAACAAAATTAGACTCTATCTTTAATAAACCAACGCTAATGAAACATGGACATTACAAGGGCTTACAACTAACCTGTGTGACCCTGCAGACCTCTCCTTTGTATTTGGGGCAGTAGCAGGCTCCAGACAGGGGACATTTCTCTACTGGCCTCCCACGGTACAGGGGAGTGAAAGAGGCTGCGCAGATGTCAAAGGGATTGTGGGGGTCGTAGTTCAGTTGGTGAGCATCTGTCAGGCTCTTCTCACATGCTGCAAGAATCTTACGTGTCTGAAAAAGACCAACATAGTGAAAATGTGCACACAAGGAAAAAAACTAAACAAAATAGGAAGCCAGGACCTATTAGGGGCCTTCGGATTCTTCCAAGAGGGGTTAAAATGTGTTATTAAATACATTAAACTATTTAAAAGTAAAAGAAAGAAAAAAAAAAAAAGCATTAAAAATAAGCTTTTTAAATTTACATTTTAAATTATTTGTATGTATTTTTTATTACACACACACACACAAATATGCATACATATATATATCTGTAAAAAGAAAAAAAAACAAAAAAAACTGTGACTGAATAGCCATGTGTTATGGGATACTTTTGTAAAAAAATTCCAACAATTGTCTGTGTACCTGTTGTGCCACTTCTGGTTTGGGCCCCAGCTCTAGAAGACGACGAGCAAAACCTGCTGCTGTTTTAAAGTTACGCAGTTTGAAGAAAAGATTGAGTGCTGTTCTCAACACTAACACCATGTGAACAGGTTGCAGACTGCAATGTGTGAAATATGCTGCCATCTGAAACACAGAGAAATAAAAGTGTACATTAAGATAAGATTCAGTGCATATTGTTACATCAAAAAAAAAAGAAGAAATAAATAAAAAAGGGTATATATATGAATTTAAAAATGCTTGTACCTCACAAAGTCTCTTTTGTTGATCGAGAGTGTCTTTGGGAAGTTTCTTCCTCTCGGTCTCCATGGTGAGACCGATAATGTACTCTTTACAGATAGTGATAAGTTGCTGAGCCTGAGTGAAAGTAAAGAAAATGTTTAGTACTTAATTCCTATATAAAACAATATACCACTCATCCTGAATTAAAACACACCTCTGCAATCTCTTGTTTGTTATCAACCACAAGCAGTGGTACGGAGAGGAGAATGGCCCTGAAACGATCAACAGCTTCTTCAAAGCGCCCCGCTGTGGTCAGCTGATAGCACTGCTGCAGGCGTGAAATGAGATCAGAGAGACGCAGGCCCACGGCTGGCAGACCCCCTTTAGCCCCGCTGTCCTTCCAGTTCCTCTGTGGGTAACTGTGCAAGCAGGGCAGAGATGGAAGGCCCAGGTAACAGGTACGGCCACGGGACAGAGTCTGCATGAACAGTTGCTTATAGGGTCCAAACTGGACCACACCAACCTGGTCATGCAGCAACTATAGAAAAGGAAACAAAAAACCTTAGAGACAGCAAAGAAACATCTTACACATTTTAATTCAGTACTTTACATTCATTACTGATCTTTCTTCCTGCCTCAAACTAAAAACCTTTTAACTAATAATTTTAAACAACATGTGAAATAACATGAATCATGCAAAAAATTTGAGGGTTGTGGGTTGGGCAACAACACGGCTAAATATAATATTATATAATATAATTTTGTGAGATCCCTTTACCCTCATAGCAGTTTCAAAAGATCCAGCCAATAAGTGATCCACCACCAGCTGAGAGTTGTTGCACCACATCTGTGTGGGGCTTGTGCCCTTGGTGGGCGGCACAAAGAAACCTTCGCCCTCTGCACCACCTCCGCCAACAGAAGGTACGTCCTATTGGTTTAAGGAAACAACAAGAAATGAGGTCACTTAGGATTCTGTATAAATCCAGTCAAAAACAGCAGTGATTTTTTTTTTTAAACCAGACTTACCAGCTCTGGTGGGAGGTCCAGGTCTTCCTCAACATCCCAGCCTCCTCCTTCCTCTTTCCCAATAGCTCCCTCATCTCCCAATCCCTCTTGAGCATCCATAAATCCATCTGGATTATGAAAGTGTATGAGTGATTCAATCGTGAAGCAAAACATCTCAGTTTGGTTTTTGCCTTCAAAGACAGTTTTACTATATTAAATACCTTCATCCAAATGAAGTTCTGCATCTTCTCCCCAGCCTTCTCCTCCTGCAGCCTCCATGTCCAGGTCAGCAACCATCTGGCCAGCACGTCCTATTCAGACAACCACAAAAATACATGTTATTTTTCAACATGACATCCAACCAACTTCATAAATCCTGGTTAGTCAGTATGAGTATCACAAAACCTCACCTTTGGCAGCAATGGCTCCTTCGAAGAAGCCCTTGGAGACAGTAAGCAGAGGCCAGTTGGTGTCCAAGGGGTTGATGGGAGGTGGCGGCTGCAACAGCTGGGCATTGGGGTCCACTTCTGGCACCTGCGCATAGATGGAACCCATCTCTCAATCATTCCTCTAAAAATTAGTGCATCTCTGTTAGTAATGAGAATATAACAAACCATTTCTTTTTCCAGGTCAAAGGTCTCCTTCAGGGCTTCAGCCTCCTCATCCATCCCATGAGTGGCAGCAGTCAGGTAAGCCAGAGACTCTGAGAATGAATGTGAAATAGGTGTCATTTTCTTTAAATAAATATCATTAAAACAGTCATGTGAACAAAATAAAAGCAACAGCACTCACTCTGTCCACAGTTCTTCAGGATTCGGACACGCTCACTGACGTCACCAAGGTAAAGAGCGCCCTGATAGTGTCCACTCATGTCCTTTCTTATCTCAGCTGTAACACGAAACACAAAAAATTATTTAAACAATCCATGAGAATGAGCTATTCTTAAAGAAATCCAATAACTTACAACCAAAAAATTGTACGTTAAATAAATAAATAAATAAATAAATATAAATAACATTTGTAATATGTAACAATATTACTGTTATTACATTTACAATCAAATAAATGCAGCTTTTGTAAAGATACATCTTTCAAAAACCATTTAAAATTCCTTTCATCCACAAACTTAAAGGTATTCACTCACCTATCTTCATCATCTTCCTGAGTTTGGCCAGGTTGCCAGTGATGAGGTACAGGAAGGTGAGTTTGTCAAAGTTCTTGGTTCTCTGGTAGCACATCTCCACAACCTGGTGATGGCCCTGCAGAAGCGCAGCTTCGCCGAGACGCTCCCAGCAGCTACGTTCATCCAGGGCTTTTGCAGCCTCCAACGCCACCTGCAGGAACAAACAAATCAACCATAAACACCTGTTCAGGCTAAAGTGTTAAAGACTCGATCTTCCATGAATGTCAGTTCTGTATACCTCAATGTTCCCACACTCGAGAGCTAGGCTGAAGCGAGTCTTCTCATCTTTGACAAAGTGCAGCGCGACTTCGGGGTAGCCCTTCTTCTGCAGGTAGGCAATGATGGACTGACCCACCAGTTTAGCGTTACGCACCATATGAAGAACCTAAGGGTGACGGGTAGGGAAAAAGAAGGTCATTTACAGTGTTTCTACGGTTAACTAAAACAAAAACTGCTATTTCACTATATACTGACAACAAATCTGAAAGTTGAAAGTAATATATAAAGATAAAGCAAAATAGAAATAAAATAATAAATTACAAAAGCAAATAAAAGTAACAAGAAAACAAAAAAAAACGATTTCAAAATGCTGTAATAGTATATAAAGAATACTTTAACAATAGTTAAAGGTAAATCAGAATGTGTAAAATGATTGACAGAGAGAAAGTTACAGTTAAAATAAATGTGTAAAAAAAAAAAAAAAAGTAGATATTTTATATGTGGCACTCCAAAAAACATTATGATAATAATAATAAAATAATTATAAAAATAAAAATTACATATAAATATATTACATAAATAAAAATAAGGGCCTCAACTAACGATTATTTTAAAAAACTCTTATTGACTAACTGATTATGGATAATAGTCAATTTTATTGATTAATTATATATATATAAAACACATTCAATTAAAATAATTTTACAAGGTACAAATCTCAATGTTGAAAATGCTAACTAACCTCCTCATATTTGCGATTGACCAGAGCCAATTTAAAGCGGTACTCTGTGGGGTCGATGTTGAGCACTCTTGGTCTGCACTCACGATCCAGGCAGTACACACTGTTACCTCTGACTCTTGTCACATAGATGGGAAGATCCAATGTACGGATTATACCATGATCCCTGTGGAAACAAAATATTTGAAGGTTAATTATTAGCACAACATTAGGGTTTTCTTAATTAAATAGTTGCGTGTGAGGTTGTTGGTGAAGTACCCGGAGGTGAGAGCATATTTGATGTGGTTGGAGGTGGTGTAGATGAAGACTTCATTCTCAGCCCAGGCGCCACTCTTCACTCTGATGTTCTCATGAATGTTACACAGGCTCTCTAACTTCTTGTTGCAGATCATGATGGCTAAAAAAGCCAGAGCAGAGGCTCAGATGTGTGTGAAAATAACAAACATGAGACAAGGCAAAACACTTCGATAACCCTTAAGCAGAGATTTGTGATTGCAAAATCAATATTTAAAGGCTACATAGCCATTTAGTGAGTTTTCAGTACCGTGTTTGGCCAGTAGGGCAACATGGTTGGCATCAGAGCTCCACACCACATATTTGACTTTAGCGATTTTGACTGTAGCGAGTGAGCGCTTCTGCTGCACGTCAAACAGCGTGACTCCTTCAGCATCACGCAGCAACAGAGATCCGGTTCCAGCGTAGAAGATCTCCTCACAGCTTGGTACCTGGACCTTCTTCACAATCTCATTCTTCAGGTTCTTTATCAGGAGCTGTGGTGGATAAGAGTGAGGAGGTACATCAAGGTTTGTTTGTTTGAGTACATGTGTACATGGTCATAATGCCTTTTTTAAACACTAGTAGACCAAAACACAGAAACAATTTAACATTTCCACTTCTATCGTCCTGAATTCCATCAGATTTTTAGTTAAATAAGTAAGGTCTGAGGTTAACACTAGCTCAAGATATTTTTTTGTTTAACTCTGACATAAAATAAAGAAGGTAGTTGCTAACAGGTGGCTACATGGGACTACAGAAATTGTTGTAAACATTAAACACCTAAATTAAGATTCAAATTGCATAAAAGCAGTGTTCGTTTGTGAAGATTATCCTTACAAACACATTGTCAAAATATGTTGGTCACTGTGCATATTTTCTGCAATAATCAAAAGGTGAGGTAAAATCCTAATGGGTGGTTGTCAAGGAAACCAGTGTGATGCCAACTTTCAAGTTGGTTTATAAAAAAATCTCTGCAGCACTTTTTTCAATCAAACAGATTGCTTTATTCACTTACTGAGTGCATGCGGTCGAGTACAGCAAACCGGTTCCTGGCAACCCAAACTGCGGTCAGACCAGAGGAGCGCTTTCCCTCAGGAGCTGAAAACGTGGAGAAAGTGAACAATTACATTTTGTACATTATATTGAAGACTTCTAAACAGAAAAAAATAAATAAATAAAAATGTGTTACCATCAGGATTCTGGGAGTCACTTTCTCTGGGAATGGTGTACAGATCATATGTGCTGTTTTCCAGGTTAGTAGCTCTCTGAAACAGAAAGAGGAAGAAATTAAATACACAAATGAACCTTGATTTGACTAAGCACACTGATAGAGTGTACAGTACTCACAGTGCACAACAGCACAGCATTTTCTGCAGGGTTGTAGGACATGCTGAACACTGGGAATTTGGAGCCACTGTCAATATAAAAAGAAACAGTTAAACTTTTTGTACATGCACATTAAATGTTTTTAGACATAGAAAGCCACTAAAAATGCACACACCTGCGCAGCTGCATGACAGCTGTGTCCTTACTGCTGTTGAAGTCAAGCTGACGCAGGAAGCGATCTTTTACATAGTACAGCATGTTACCATACACAGCATAAGCTGGACGTTCCCTTTCCAGTTTGAACACCAGCATCCCACTGTCATGGCCTGGAAAGGTACAAAATTACACTTTAATGCATTTCATTTCATCACCAAAACCACTTGCTTAACTAATTATTACTAGCAACCTACCAGCAGCAAACAGATTAAGGTTGGGGTGAGCCCCGAGCACCCAGAAACGGTCGTGATCTCTCCGAAAGGTCTGGACACCTGTCCTCTTAGACATGTCCCACACACGGATGCTCTTGTCCTCAGAGTTGGACAGGATGAGCTCCTGACGAGGGTGGAACACTGCACAGGACACATTGTTGTAGTGCCCTCGACAGGTGTCCAACTCCCATGCTTTTGACTCTAGAGGATGGTAAAATTTCCAATAAAAAGAGGGGAAAAAAGAACTAATACATAATATGTGACTTTTAGTCAAACTCGAAATATGAGTTTTGAGTGTTTAGATAAAGGTACATAAAAGCCTGTATAGGTAGTAGACAGCAAGGCAGTTCAGTAGTTTTTGAAATGGGACATAATATAAATGTCTTTTTTAAATCAGAACAGTAACAGTCATTTTTCAATGAGAGCACATACCGTTCATCCTCCAGATCTTGACCTGGCGGTCATCTGCTCCTGACACAATGAGAGGCATGCTGGGATGGAAGGCTGCCCAGTTTACGCCTCGATCATGACCCTGAGACCAGAGCAAGACAACACAAACATTCATTCAAACCAACAACAAACTTCATTCATTCAACCCAAACTGCACTTTACAACACAAAGATTGGGTCGAGTTTTTTTTTTTATGCCATTACAACCACATTCTTACCTCCAGAACGTGCTTCACTACTGCATCAGAGGCCCCAAACAGGTCGACACCAGAGATGCCACGCACCTCCGTGTCGACAGCACCTGGAGACAAGTTCTTCTTCCTCAGACCTGGAAGCAACATTTACAGTCCGACACACACAGGGGGCCGTTACAAATTACACAGGAACACCCACATACCAGGGAGGGAAGAGAGAGGAACAGCATTAAAACCGCTACTCAAAAACACATTTGTGAAATCTGACAGTAAACACTCATTTTGTTGGGCTTCTATACATTCGCTGGTGCTCGAGAACACAAACACAACAAACATCCTTCATTAGGTCTAAACCTGAGTTAAGAAAGCAAACTTAACCACCAGATTAAGAACAGAGACAACAATCAATCAAAACACAACAGAGTTAAATTATGATCACAGAGAGATCAAAATCATTTGAGATTGGATAAGATGCATGTAAATCAATGACAGAGAGCTAATCGGCTTAACTCAGATCAGGACACAAAGAAAAGAGAGAAGAACAGAATGTGCGTCTGAGACCTCAGCCCTCTAGATATCTGCTAAATGAATAAAAGTCCAACAAAAGATGCCAATGTACAGATGTGGATGTTTCCAGAGGGGCAAAGGAGCTGTACAGGAAGTGAGCAGGGATGGAACTGAATGGTGGATTGATGGTGTGGAGCGTGTCAAAATGTTCTCTGGAGGGGCACTGGATGTTAAAGGAGTGAGAAGGACTCTAATTAAGTCATGCGTTTGTTATTGCATATTGTAATGCATTAATAGATGGGATTCCATCATGCATTCAAGTGGTGTTAAGAGTCATTTAATGATTAAATGACAATACGTTCATGTTACTGATCGAAAAGATGGATTATAACAGATGACAAATGCCATCATGCAGCCAGGATATGAGAAAAAAAATTCAAATGTTTGAATACTTTGTGAAATTCACAAATGAACCAGGGATTAGGGATCCCAATTGCACTTGAGCATGAAAATGCTTATAATTTTGATGAAACTTTATGTAAAAGATGTTAGAAAAGAAATTTGTTTAGTACTAAATTAAGATGCAAAAACATTTTTTGTTTACATTATCTCATACAATTACATATAAATAGCGTATTATCCATGCGTTAATATATTCATTCCATATTTTTATGTGAAGGCGAGAAGGGTAGAGAGAAACTATCTATTTAGTGTAAGCTTTAATGAAGGAGTTATTTGTTGTCAGTCAGTGCAAACAGCAGCAGTTTAAAAGATTAATGAGCAAGAAAGAATTTCAACAATGAAAGCAAAGAACAGATATTGACAATTTCATTAAAACATGCAGAATCTTAAAAATGCCTCTAACATTCAGCATTCAGCATTCAAGACTTTTCGAGCAGGTGGCCATATGGAAAGTCCTTATTTTTAAGTGCTTCATGACTTCCTGCTCCATTTAAACGTTACCCTTCAGTGATTTAAACATCTTTTAAATCTTCCCAAGCATAACAAACATGAGTTCCAAATCACTAGACGAATGCTTGATGTTTACAGCATGAGAACGAGAGGCATTTTTATTTTGAGCCCACAGAGTTTTTTTCTGTACACACTGTAGAGAGAGGAAATGAGGAAGAGAACACCATTAGGCAGCCTCTAACTTCCTCCATCCTCTCTCTCCATTCCCACCTCCCCAGTCTTCCCAAAACTACTCAGTTCTGTCTCAAGCCTCCTCACCGGAAATATCCCACACGCGCACAGTTTGATCCAAGCTAGCCGACACCACCAGGTCCTCAGATGGATGGAACTGAGCGCACATCACATAGTGATTATGCCCAGTCAGCACACTAGAGAAGAAACAGCACAGAGAACATATACAGCTCAGAAAATGCTTTGACAAAAATAATTTAGAAATTATTACAAATATAAACAAGTATTGTGTATTACATGTGCACAAAATGTATTTTTGTTTTATTTGCAAATATTGATTTTAATAATAGTATTTCAGCATAATAATGAATGAATAAAATAAAAAGTATTACTTGTGCACATCCACCAGTTCATTACCCATAAAAAGACTCACCAGACACATGTTCTGGACTGCCAATTCCAGATGCGAATGGTTTGATCATCTGAGGCACTCAGGATCCAGGGATACTCCTGAAAATGATATATATAAGTTAGTCTCACTAATTAAACAAACATTATCAAAAGAATTATGAAGCCATCACAAAGTTGACAGGGCTCACGTGATGAAAGAACGTGGTACGAATGTAGTCAAGATGTCCAAGAAGAGTAAACAGACACCGACGCAGCTTGTAGTTCCACACCTAAAAAAAAAAATTAAATCAAAAAAGTATCAGTAAATCAAAATGCTTTAAAAAGAAAACACTTTAAAATAAGGTCCCTTTAGTTGATGTATTACCGTAACGTATTATTTTGTATTAATTAAAATTATCAGTAAGATTAATAAATGACTTGGAAGCATTTTTGTTAACTTATTGTTATTATTAACTTAAGTGTCACCAAAAACTCACATGAAACTATATAGTAGCAGTAGCCAGGTAACACATTTATTAAATATCAGTATTGAAAATGAAGCAAGCAAACCTTTATCTTGTAGTCATCTCCTCCTGACACAAACAGTGGCTGCTGCTTATGAAAGTCAATACCTCTGACTGGACCTAAATGAGTTCACAGTATTATGAGGGCTCAGAAGAAAATGACTGAAGAAAAAGAGACTGAAATGGTTAGCTGTTTCATACCATCATGCTCATCAAACTTGTCGATGAGGGTGCACATGCGATAGTCCCACAGCTGGATGACACCGTTGTGCAAACTAGCCAGAATCCAGGGCCGTTTCGGATGGAAACTCAACCCTACGGAAAAAACACATTACAATCTATTCAGGTATTCATTAATATGAAGACAGTCAATGCGATGTTGTTATAGGAATAGAATGATGACATTGATTTAAACGGATTACTGTGATCATTAAAACTTTATTGATAACAACAGTCTGGTCAAGTTTATGTTATTAGCGTTTCCTCAATGGAAAAACAATCATGAACGAACTTCGGAGCAGAGAATATTACAGTAACTGCAACGTCTGGATGGCTAACAAATAATAGCTTCGTGCTAGCGCCGAATGACATCCAGTGTACGATAACTGAATCCTTACTAAAAAGATAGCACACGTATTTTAACAGACATTGAGAACAGATTAAAAACCAGACAACTGTTTTACATTAAAGCGGCCATAATAATGATTATACAGCAGTCAAGTGAAGCTAGCCAGAGCAGATATCTTACCTTTCACTCGGGCCGACTTTGTCTCAAATTTGGTCAACATTTTTGCTCACAATAACAGCCGAACAGGAATGCGTAATGTATGAAGATAAAGCTCAGTTTACGTGAATGTAAATCCTAAAACCATCCCCCGTTAGGGATTTTGCGTGTATGATTCTGCAGCTCCACTTCCGTAGCTGACACGTCTCCTCAACCCACTCAACCCGGGCCGTGTTTCCGTGCGACAACAAATAAAGTTTGACGATTCAAATGCCAACATCGCAAAGTCCACGTCACAGCGGCTTCGTCATCCGCAAACGATAAAGACGCATTTTTTCTGTAATTATGTTCACATTTTCTTCAATAATAATAAAAAAAAAGATAAAAACGCATTTTTTCTGTAATTATGTTGTTCACATTTTCTTCAATAATAATAAAAAAAAAAAGATAAAAACGCATTTTTATCATTCGGTCATTTAGATGACCATTTTCATTAAACGGGAAATAATAATCAAGAATACTGAGTATAGAAGTAAATAATAGTTTATGGCATTGTTCCTTGTTATTTTAGTCGTTTATTATATAATTAGTGTCAATACATACAGTTTTGTAACATAACATTTATTATTTGTCTTTGATCTTCACGTAAATCTAGAGAAAATTAAATATTTATACACAAAAATAACAATAATTTGCATGTTAACTTACATGTAATTAAAGTAATACACTGAATAATTTAATTTAAACAAATACAAAAATAAAAAGACAAAAAAATGCAACAAACGTCTTAATTATTTTTCGATATGTGGCTTAATGTTAAAGTTAAATGCTCAAAACGGCAATGAGCGTTTAACTACAAAAATCACATAACAACACAAGAAGTTAAAGTCTGCTTACTTAACTTATTTTGAAAGAAAGTGTTTTAAGAATTTTTGGCCTGGTTTCACAGACAGGGCTTAGCCAAAGTCAGGATAAGGCCATAGTTAAATTACAACATTTAAGTAATTTTTATAAACATGTCTTAGAAAAAAAATTTACTGGTGTGCATCTTAAGACAAAACAAATGCACTGACATCGTTTAAGATCAATCAGTGCAAGTTTCTTTCATTTAAAACAGCTCAGATTTACATTTTAGTCTAGGATTAGACTTAAGCCTTGTCTGTGAAACTGGGGGTTTAAGTCATAATTATCAAACAATTTTGTGTAGAGTGATGTTAGTTTAATTTGATATGTAACAGGAATTAAATTGGTCAGGTGAAGAATATAACACATTGCAAGTTTATAACATTTATTTAGATTTTTGAGAATTGCAATTCTTTCATACAGTCTGGTATGTATGACAAGACCAATGAACTGTACATTTAAGGGAACATCTTACAGGACAAAGAATATTGATGAGCTGATTTAAGTGCTTGGGTGTTTGAGCAACCCCTGAGTGTTGTAACCGTTACACATATTTGTCCATCTCATCTGGATGGCCATCCTATCTTTCTCAATCTTTATATTGGCCACAGAATACCATACTAATATATAGCCAATGCCAAGAAAGCAAACTGATAACCTGTTCCTGTGAAAGGATCTCATTTCCATGCACTCAAACCTGTTTGCATAAAACAACCATGTAAACATCCCCTCAAAAGCAATGACGGCAAATATTAACCTTCTTTTAATGTATCCTGGGATTGAACATGTTCTTTAAATGTTAAGGGAGAGAATTAATTATAAACTACAAAACAACGTTCTTTCAATATTAAAGGCAAATTAGGACTATTGTGAAAGTAACACATCACAAAGAGGCACCACCATAGGAATGATGGGAATTGTTTAAATTTACATGGCAACATACCAAACTGCTCTATACGCAGATAGATATAGTAACCATTTGAAGACAAAAGGGAGAGAGAATTATTCTACTCCATTACAAATGCAGTCTATAGGTCAAAGTATGATATCACGGATATATTATCAGCCTGCATCTTAAGTGTCTGCAGTTAAGTTTTTGAAAATCCTGCATCTGTTGTCAAATCACAGAAATAGTATACATCACATTTTGCAAGAATAAACGGACATTACACTGTATATTAAAACAATGTCATAAATCTGATGGAAGCTATTTTGTTGACCCTGACTATTTTACTGGGATTTAAAAATAAAATGAAACCATTCAGTCTGTAAATACCTGTACTGTCTATTTGTCTCTACTTACTCAAAACACAATCCACCGCAATATCTGTCAAAATGTGCTTTGAAGTAAAAGTGTAAAACCTTTAAACTTTGATTTTTAGCAAGCTGTCAGGACACTAACATATCAAGCTTCACTCAAAACGCTAAGAGTTGCTCTACAGTGAGAACAGTGAATGGATTAGGGATGAATATGAAAAGAACCTCTGTGGACAAGAACTATGAAGTAAAATGAATGTAGTGAACGTTCACAGTTTCAGTGCAGACACAAAAGCAAACTCCATTAAAAGGGGAGCATGATCAACTGTGTCCAACTCAGGTTCATATAATTAGCGCCAAATTGTATCGCTTTTAAACGTACATTAATTTGACCTCATTGAGATCACATGATTGAGCACTGCTCTGGTCCCGGGACCCCTTGTGCTCCAGAAAGGTGCAGAGATTCTGGGTCAAAATTTAAGCCAGGAGGCTAAAAAAAACAAGAGATTGATTAATGATTTAGCTATAACATAGCTTTTATTTAAGAAAGAAAGAAAGATAGAAAGGAAAATACTCACTGCCTCTCCAGCAAGTTCTTTTGGAGGTTGACCCAAGTCTTGCAGCTGAGGGGTAAGACATTATTTCCATGAACAAACATATACTGTATATTGTACTGTTACTGAAATGTTCTATTCAAGTAATAGTATTATGCCTCTTATGTAGGTTAAAAATAAAAATATTTTAATTACAAAAAAGGACATCCGTAAGCAGAAAAAAGAATGCCCCCCAATTTTTAAAATTCTACCTTCTGCATGAGTTCCAGAATGTTTTCAAACGTGTTGTCTTTGTCTCCATCTTTCTCAAATTGGCTGCATATTTCTCCCATTAGTTTGTACTGTTGCTCATACCGCATGAACTGGTCTGTGGGAAGGGATTGCTTGTTGCTCTCCAACCATTCAGGGTACTAAATGTGAATTGATTTATATCGTTATACATACATATTTTTTCACAATATTAAATGGAATGTGTTAAGATTGTCTGAAAGCAAATGTTTAATTAATAGCATGCATTTACCAGCTTCACTGAGACCAGAACAGTGGGACGGTCATGCAACAACTCACCTTCTCTGTTATCTCTTTAAGAGAAGGGTATAGAACTTCTTTGGATAAAAGGTTCTGCATGATGGACTGCATAATTGGGAGAATATTGCCATCTTCTCCTCCCTCCCCATTTTCATTCAATCCCAGGTTCTCCAAGGTCTTTACCAGATCATCTCCAGCAAGTCCTGCATTCTGCATTCAAAATACATGACCTTTTTAAATGTTTGGGGCCAGTATGATTTTTTATTCTTCTATTCAACAAAGATGCATTAAATTAATAAAATGTAAGATCAAAATTTAAAATCTAAACATCAAAATCTTACCAACCCCATTTTGGGTAGTTTATCTTTAAAACCACTATTTAATTAAATGATATACCAATTGCAGAAATTCCAAATGGGTTTACCTGGAGGTTGTCTGCATTTTTCGCCAAACCACTAAGGGTCTCCTTAAGACAGGAGGTGAACTCTTGTTGTGAAGCAACATCTGTGCCTAAATTGAAAAAACTAAAGTCAAAACAATTGCAAATCTTCACCCAACATTTATAAAGTGCTCCATTTCAGATCACTTACCTACTTTACCTGCTGCCTCAGACAGCTTATGAAAATGCTGTAGAAGCTCAGGTTCTTCTTGTGCTAACTCAGTCATGGCTTTCTCCCACTCATCACGTGCTTGATTGGCCATCTCACCATCAAAAAGAGCCTCGAAGAACTTACTGTCCTCCAACAGAGGCGGCTGAGGGTGAGAAGAACATAAAACAAATACATCAAGCAGCAGCAATGATGGAACCAACCCTCTGCAGAATTGGAAGAGTGGCTAGAAAATTGTGAAAAGATAATAAAGTGTTATTTTCTGATCATTTTAATGGGTTGATTTCTTAATGAAAATGTGTTTATTACCTTCTCATCGCTCGTCGTTCCTGGACCAGGGACAGGGGGGGCCTCAGGAGGCACACTAGTCTTGTCAAAATCATCAAGAGCACCTGCATTTGAGGAAACACTAACATTGGAGTACCAAGGGTATATCTATATCTTTTTCGTTGGTATATTATGACGTGACTGATGTCATCCATTCATACGGTATGATTAGCAAAACTAGCTAGTCCAGTTCAAACATAGCAACATCAATCATAAGCTCCGTTTAGACCATCAAAACCTGGTTGGACATAACTTGCGAGTTTTATGTGACGATAAAAAAAATACAGAGTGATCTCTAAGTCAATTAACTGATGCACATCTAACGTTTTTACGTTACTAAAACTTCAGTCACTGAGACCAGCGTAAGCGCCGGACTAATAGCGTAGCAGCAACTGCACCGTGACAACCGCTTCCGAAACGCTAGTTTACTAAACAGTAACATTATTCAAGAGATATAACATTGCACAATTTCGTATTTAAGCCATCTTCAAACCTTACTGTCTAACAATTCGTCCAGTTCGCTGTCTGGAGCCCCCTGATGTTCTGATGCTGACGCCATCTTGCTTCTCAATGACAAAATGCAACTTGTCCCAAAATAATGACGTCCACAATAAAAACAGCTTTGATTATTTTATTTTTTCCATTTATCAGATTTTAACATTTTATATAAAAAAAAATATGCTGCGAATATATCTATCTATCTCTATTACATTATACATCAGTTGCATTGCCCTCCACACGTCGTTTTATTTGTTTGGTACAGTGCCCCCTACTTGCTTGTTTGTTAATTCGTTCACTTCCGCAGGCTTGTGTGGTTTCGATTTAAACCATAAAGTCTGCTTTCATATCAGTGTTTTTCACTGTTGAAGTTGAACTGTGGATTGAGAGACTTTGATAGAACCGCGATTCAAATGTTTATAGATTATCTCGCGCTCAGGCGAATCGATTAAGACAGAGCCAACATGGCTTTAAGAGGTTTCAGAATTTGGCTAAAGATTGCTTCTCTGCTTTTGTTGGTGAGTCTTGTCATCATCATGCACTTGTTACGTTTGTCATAACCCTTGTTATAAAGATTAAATAATTGCATGTTTTCTTTTCTCCAAAGGGGGCTTTGTATGTTGGGTTACAACATAAGAATGTCTTGTTTTATTAGCTTTTAAAAAATTCTATAAATTCCAATCATCTTATTTTTGTAATAGCTGTTGTTAATTAAACAAGTGAACACACTTAGATCACTAGCATAAATACATTCAGGAAAGAGTCAGCTATGATTGAAGTAGATGATTTTAAATAAAGCGTTGAACTGTGTTGGTTTTTTTTAAATGTCCCTGAGAATTGTTTTTAAAGTAAAGACAACTAGCCTTAGTTTTTCAGTAACAATAACAGGACTGCTGACACATAGGGCACATGACAAGCGATGCACTCTTTTGGTTCCTTTAGTTTTTAACCCCTTTTTTTCCACCACTTTTTACAGCTGGCTGGAATTACAGGACTGGGTGGTTCATTCTTTCTCCATAAATACAAAGTTTACAGTGTGTTTTTTAGCAGCCTTTATATACTTCTCCCTGCAAAGCTGGCCATTGCTGGAGGAGCTATCCTCTTAATCAGTGGATGCATTGGCTGCTCGGTCGCCAAAAAAAAACCGTCATGTGGACACGGACTGGTAAGATGGAAAAAATATTTGTCTTTCTTTTTAACTAGAAAGAAATAATTTAATGGACTGTGTATTCGTATCTCTATATTTCTTGTCTTTCAGTTTGTGTATCTTCTTATTATTGTGTGGTGCATTGTGGTTACTACTGCTGTATTGACATATACTCATAAACGTAAGGTAACTGAAATTTTCTGAAATTTGTCTATATGCATGTAAAATGTGTTACGTTGAAATGGTTTGACATTAACCATCTTTCTCTTTTTAGCTTGATGCAGACTTGGCTCCCCTTAAAGATGTGTTTCAGAACTACAGTGGTAACAACCAAGATCCTGATACCAAAGCAGTGAATGCCCTTCAGCGGGAGGTATTTGCACAGAAATCTCTAGGATTTTAATGTGTTTGGCAAAATCAGATTGTTGCACTTTTTTGTTACAGTTGAGGTGTTGTGGTGTTAAGAACTACACAGACTGGTTGGAAACACTCTGGTTTAATCATAGTGGGAAATACGAAGTTCCTCTGAGCTGCTGCAACAAAACCTTTCACTCCTGCAATGGGACTTTATACTCGCCCCAGCTGCTATATAATGAGGTACAGATTACATTTGAGCTACCATATTTATTAGATATTTTCCTGCTTGATTTTACAGAAGGCTATACTATTCATTACAGTTGGCATGAAATGAAAAATTCATTTTATATATCTCACTGTAAACAATTCATGTATAATTCTTTTTTTTTTTTTTTAGCTGATGAGAAATTTAGTAAAAATGTATTAATCTGTTAGACTTGGATGTATGTCACTTAAAAAAGAAAGATCTGTGACTGCTTCCATTTTATTGCGACATAAAAGGGGTATTATGGGTTAAATGCAATTTTAGCTATATTAAATTAAATAATGACAGAAAAATTATTTAATCTTGTACCTCAGTGTGTAAAAACAAACAAGCAAATGTCTTGACAGTTGTGCATTTACTATTAATATAAACAAAGGTTATAGATGTCTGTCAGTAGATCTTGAATGGAAAACTGGAATATTTCTTTAAAAAAGGTTTCAAACACTGCTAATTTAAGCTTTATTTGTTAATTCATTAAAATTATTTTATCCCAGTGTTTTGATCAGGATTCCACATTGTTTTTTTCTATTCTAGGGTTGTCAAGTTAAACTTGAGGAGAAATTACTACTTTCAGTGCAAGTCACCATTATAACATCTTTAGTGGTTCTCATTTTGCTGGTGAGCTCTGTGACTTGAATTAAAATTCATTTATGCTTGATCTTTTACAAGATTTGTAATTTAATCTTTGACCTTTCTGTCTTCAGGTAATGTCTTGGATTATAGTGGCACAGCTAATGAGGCATCAACCCCCACATGAGTATCGAATCCTGGACCAAGAATAAAAAGGCACTTATTATGGAATTAAATTCTTGTGACTTTCCTTCTGAATCCTTGCACATTTTTATATACATTCATACATATACATATATATATATATTTCACTGTTAATCACTTTAATATATGTGACCCTGCACAGAAAACCAGTCATAAAGGTCAGTTTTTCAAAACTGAGATTTATACATCATCTAAAATCTGAATAAATACAATTATTTGAAATTCTGAAACCTGAGGGTCCAAATAAAGTCCATAGCAATGTACTAATGAAAAATTAAGTTTTTATATATTTATGGTAAAAAAAATTGACAAAGTATCGTCATGGAATCATAAAACATTTATCATTTTGACCCATACAATATATATATATATATATGGCAATTTGCTAAAAAAATATACCCGTGCTAATTATGACTGGTTTTGTTGTCTAGGGTCATATATTATTCAGTTAACTTCTTAAATTTCTAAAAGCTGGTCTCTTTACAATACCTGTTCTTTAGTGAATATTTTATATGCACGCACAGCAAGTGCGTTTTACTTTGTACAATAAAACTGAAACAGTTCAAATAAAACGTCTGCGTTTCTTATCAGTGACTGTTGATCTGAATCTGAATGGATTATGAAAGTGGGAGGGGTTAAGACTTCCGCTTCCTCGGCAGAGTTCTCTAGTGGCGTGTTTTTTGTGTCACGAGAGCGCAGCGCCAAAAAGCCACGTTCTGCTAAAGCTCCGCGTGCGTTCGTCCTACTGCAGAATCGGAGAGACGTTGAAGCTGGTAAGGCGCCTGATACACATTAAAACGTTTGATTTTGTAATTTTGACCTTGTTTATTTTGATTTAACGTATATAAAGCCACTCGGTGTTCGAGGCCTGGCTTTATTTGGGTTAGGCCCCTTAGTGCAGCCTGCTCGAGTTTGAACTCGAGAGTTGCATGGGATTTAGAGAGCGAGTCATCGCGAAAATATGGGGACGGTGTGTGGGAAACGAGGCCTCATGTGCGCTTTTTTTTATTCTGGGACCTATTTTTGAATCGATGATTCTTCACAAGCATGCTGTGTAATTCCGCGAGGAGGTTGTTCTGTAGCTAAGATACGAAACCGTAACAATGGCGAGGTAATCCAGACAAGCATGACCGGAAGAGCGATGTCCTGCCGCGGGGTAGTTGTAAATTTCACGCCCCCACGAATAGGGAGAATTACAAATGTCTTTTATTCAGTTTTTCCAACAGCATACGAAAGCCTGAACAGCGGAGTCCGTGTTTATGGCAGTCGACATGTTTACATTTTGATAAAGGGCGGTTTAGCTTATTAAACTTATGTTGCCCAAATGCTAATATTTTGCCGTGAATTAAAGAAATGTGGGACCCTAAACAGTTCTTCGATCTCTGTCGTCAATTAATTGTAACAAAGTGTTGCGCCAAATGCTTTTTACAGCATTGTCATAGTTTAGGATTAAAAAGGCCATTTTGCGTTAAATGTTGTGTTATTATTATTTGTGCAGCCGAAAAAGGTTTCACAGAATTAGGTAGATTTTAAGGCATTTTGATTTGTTTTTATATATATATATTTTTTTTTTAAAAAAAAGTAAAAGTGAAAGCTTTTTTCATGTTTGGGTGAAGGGTCCTTTTATGAATGGTGCAATAGAGAAAAGTTAAAGTTAGGTTTTATTTACACTGTGGTTTTTTTTTCCCATTTATGAAAACAGAGACTTGCATTCAAACATAAAATATGAAATCTAACAAGTACATCAACATGGAGATTTTGTGAAGGCAGGACAGACTCAAAGTGAGGTGCTAAAAATACACGCTGAACCTACACCACTCTTAATGGCCGATGGTTGTTATTCTTTTTTCCACAGGTTATATCAGAAGGTGGCTCATCTTATCTTTTTGCCCTTCTTTTATTTTAGTTTATTTATTTTACTCTGAACCCCCAAACCTGCCTTTGCCTTCCCTACCACCCCTCCTCTTCAGCGTGTATTTTTATTACCTTATTTTGTTTTTGGTATCTTCAGAGTCGGGATCTGTGACGGCTCTTCATGGCAGTCAGAAGGGGACACGTTAGATACTTAAAAGTGAGTAGAATTTGCGTCCAACAGGGACTGAATGTGGATTTAAAATCATTTATTTAGAGTTCAATTGAATCTGTAAGCTGGAGTCAGTAGTGTTTAGTGCTTGTAGGCATTCATGTAGTGCTGTAGCCTGTGTGATAAGCAAGCAATACTTAAGATTTAATGCTCTCATCTGTGGTAGGCTTTTAACTAGATGCACCAGACATCTTCTTAGGTGTTGCATAAAGTCAGGTGAAGAACCTTGATTTGACCAAATGCTGCAAGTTTAACCATGCTTGTAGGGACCAGCTCATGATGGAAGTGATCTGGATTGTCTATGAGCAATTTGGACCACTTTATCAAAACCTCCCATGTTGGGTTGTAGGAGGGTCAGTAATAATGCTTGTTTGTTCCAGCCTTGAAGGTTGACTGGCTACCCGAGTGGAATACACAATAAGACCTCTCTTCTAACATGAATGGGACACACTGTCTGAAATCAGAATAATCAGGGTCACATGTGATCATTTTCTTCATCTTCAGCAAAAATGCCTTGATGAGGTGGTTAGACATCTGAGACCCCTTTTTATTTTTTTTCCAATGTACACTATCTTATTTTATTTTTTAGTAGCAAATAAATTGGTCAAGTGCAGTTTCAGCTAGACTCCATTGGAGGCAATATTGATCATAGCATGTAAAATAACAGCAGTACAGTGAGTCCTGTTGACAGTTGTAATGGTCTTTTTGCTTACATTTGTCTTAGTTTCTACCGTCTTAGCCTGGTGTATATTCTTATCACTGATAGTTAATTAACAAACTGTAGATTGTTAGATTTTAGAAAGTGAGGTTGTAACATTTTGTAGGCTGCGTTTTAATAGGAAAGAGGTAGAATCTGCTCTGAAAGGTAATTTTGTCCCTGTTTCTGGTTGGGGTGTTCATTTTTTCTTTTTGTCGGAGGCATAATTTTTGTTTGTTTCATGTGAAGTGGGAATGTGGAATTAATTTTATGTAAATTAATAAAATGTTTTTTTGTGTACTCATTGATGCATTTGTAAGATTAAACTGATGCTTGTATCTGCATTATTTCTGCCTCATGAAAAACATAAACCAATAATTGATTAGCCTTAAAACATTTGTTTGGTTTTCATTTAATAAAATGAGACATTCCATTATTAATAAAAAAAAGGCATTCAAATCTCACTTTTAGGTAATCGAATGTTAATGTAATCTCCCATAGGTGTATAAGTGTTTTCAGTGCAATTCTTAATTTTCATGTCATTCTATCACTTGCTTGCCAGCTTTACTGATTGAAAAGTAAGATTTAGGCCTAATTTTGAGGCTCTTTACACACGGAAAACAGTTGGGTATTAACATCAAGTAAAGAATAAAACCATTTATTGCATTTTCCCAGGTTTTAAATGAGTGCATAATGAGTTTCTATTAAATAGTCCAATTTAATGTTGATTTCTGCTTTCAGTGTATATAAATTTTACAGAAACTTGTTTTCATTATTTCCAGGAGGTCTATGACATGTCGAACGGTTACGAAGATCACATGGCCGATGAGCCTAAAGATGCCAAAACTAATCTTATCATCAACTACTTGCCTCAGAATATGAGCCAAGATGAGCTGCGGAGCCTCTTCAGCAGCATTGGGGAGGTGGAGTCTGCTAAACTTATTCGGGACAAAGTAGCAGGCAAGTATTTATTAGCACTCAGCTCACTGCATTCAAATGAGACAAAAAAAAATTACTGTTGAGAGGACGATCTGAGAAAATGTTATTTTTTGTTGGTTTAGGGACGCAGTGTATTTATTTGCAGGGTTTGCTTATTGCCGTGATGTTACTAAAAAGTTTTTAAAAGATTTGACTTCAGACGCACTTAATTGTTCCTTTACAATTATGTAGCCTTTATTTCAGTGTTGACAAAAAACTACTTATTTTAGTTTCCTTTCTCAGGCCTGTCCCACATATGTCAATGCGGATTTATTTGTTTGGTGGCATTAATTTTTTTCCCAGAAGTTTAACAATTGATATTAGGATGTTTTTTTCCTTTGTATTTGGAACGTTTCACCTTTTTTTTTTTGTTTTTTTTGTTTTGTTTGTTTTATTGTTTTCCTTTTTTTTGTTTTCTCTAGGCCACAGTTTAGGGTACGGATTTGTTAACTATCTTAACCCTAGTGATGCAGAAAGAGCAATCAGTACTCTCAATGGATTGAGACTACAGTCTAAAACTATCAAGGTAATGTGACAAAAGGTGCTCCTGTGTAAAGTTAAATGTGTCATTGCTTTAGACCGCCAGTTTTGAGAACAAGGCAGCGAGAAAAAATTCAATTGTTGAATTGCTCAGACCTGATGGCATCTTGGTTGTGGACATTTTCAATATTTAGATTTGAGCTATTATCTATTGTTTTGACAGGTTGCTGTAATGCTGTTTGAATTGGATAGAATATTTTCACATTTTTCTTTATCTATAAAATGTAATCTTTTTTTTAAAAAGGGAAATACATAGTAAAAATTGATTTTTCAAAAATTTGGAGATTTTCCTTATTTAAAAACAAAAAAAACAAAGCACAATGTAAACTCAAAATTTGGAGGAAAAAAAGTAGGTGTTTCTTCAAGATCTAATCTTTTAACTTTGCTCTTCCTCACAGGTGTCATATGCCAGACCAAGCTCTGACACCATAAAGGATGCCAATCTTTACATCAGTGGGCTGCCTAAAACAATGTTGCAGAAGGACGTCGAAGAAATGTTTACACGTTATGGCAGAATAATCAACTCCCGTGTCCTCGTCGATCAAGCGTCAGGTTGGTAGATGAGCATAGTTATCTATCATACTATTTGTCTTAAGGTTTGTTCACACCAAGGACTATAACTATAAAGATATATAGTTCTAAAAATCATTCTCTGTAATAAAGAATTGCCATGCCGATGTGGATACTAATATCGCTATCTTTATGGTTGTTATTCTTGGTGTGAACGGTCTTTAGTGTGTATTTAAATGCCTACGTTTTGTTCTTATTGCAGGGCTCTCTCGTGGTGTGGCTTTTATTCGATTTGACAAAAGAGCAGAGGCAGAGGATGCAATTAAGGACTTAAATGGGCAGAAGCCACCAGGCGCTGCAGAGCCTATAACTGTAAAGTTCGCTGCCAGTCCCAACCAAGTGAAAAACTCACAAATTATTCCACCAGTTTACCACACACAGCCTCGCCGCTTCGGGGGGCCCGTCCACCACCAGGCCCAGAGATTCAGGTGAGTTGTGTTTCTTAATCACAACCTCACTCTTAAACTGATCTTTCACCCAAAAATTCTTTAACACTGTGTCTCTATCTGATGTAATAAAAGATGTGGTTTCCTGTCCTCAGGTTCTCTCCAATGAGCGTGGACCACATGAGTGGCATGTCTAGCGTTAACATGCCTGGAAACTCCTCGTCAGGCTGGTGTATTTTTGTCTATAACCTGGGCCAGGATGCAGATGAGGGCATTCTGTGGCAGATGTTCGGGCCCTTCGGTGCCGTCACAAATGTCAAAGTGATCCGCGATTTCAACACCAACAAGTGCAAAGGATTTGGGTTTGTTACCATGACAAACTATGAAGAGGCAGCCATGGCTATTGCCAGCCTCAACGGCTACCGCCTCGGGGACAAGATTTTACAAGTGTCATTCAAAACGAGCAAGTCTCACAAGTAAAAAGCAGGGCTGCCAGGAAAATGAAGGAGAGAGATGTTGTCTGAGAAGCCAGAGAAATTGGCTTAGTTTCGAAAAAGAAAAACTATTATTTTTAGTGTAATCAAGTCTTTGCAAATATTCACGTTTCTAAGTCTCGTTTAGACATCTGTTTGACAGTTTCTTTTTGTTTCTTTTAAGATTCAATCTGTTGGATGCTTCAAATGCAAGTGTTTTAGGCGTTCTGGTGTATCCCAATATTTGACCAATTTCATATTTGATACAAATTTGCTTCTCTGATGTTAGCCTGATATTGTCGCTATGTGCCATATGTGGTCATTCACCAGAAGCTGGATTTAAAACTCAGATTTTTGTCTTTCTTTTTTCAGTTTCTACATCCTACATAGCTCTTCAGTATTTATGATGCCTTAATTTTATGTCATTTTTCCTCTTTGCCCTCAATAATGTAGCACTTTTTGGTTTGGCAGGAATCTCACGACCCATCTCAAGACAGTTTGTTTATTGAAATCTGAGTTTTAAATGCAGGATGCTGAGTGATCTATTAAGAAAAAGAGGTAATGGCAAAGAAAGCAGAGTGTTCAGTGAGGGGAAAATCTTTAACTGACTTGTTCATTTTGTAAGGGACCCTCTAACTAGACTGATAACTAAGAAGGACCAAAGACATGAATGGAAGGTTTAGTTTCCCCCAGCAGAGGTGCAGGTTGCACATCCCTAAGCATATTCCAAAAAGATTTGGACATCTGAATACTAGGTACTGAGTATTTATGTAAAAATGTAATCCCATTTGAGCATCAGCATCCTATGTTTATGATTTGCGTTTTCTTTCTTTTTGTTTCTCTAGGGTAAAACATACTTTAAGTTTAGTTTGGTTATTTGAGAATAGATATCCAGTACTAATGCATATGCTTTTTAAGACTGCCTTGTGATACTTTTGTGTTTTGTTCTTTTCTTTTTGCTTTTGTGTTCCTTTTTTGAAATCTTTCGTTTTGTGTCACATGGCGTTTACAATCATTAAATTTTATTTTGTTTTGCTCAACTTTTTGTTTTGTTTCTTTATTTTATCTTTTAATCAGTTCTTTAATTTATCCATTCATAGGTGCAGTGCAGTATAAGTCAACACAAGACCATATCCATATTTCCAGTTTTTTTTATAGAAATGAGAAATACTAGATTTACCACATTTCATGTTTTTTGAGTATTTTGAGGGCTTTTAGTATTAATATTTCAGGCATCGGACCAAATCGTAAATATACAACTTGGCCATCTGACAATGGCTGACTTTGATTTGGCCACTGGTTTGCTGTTTATTTCGTGGTTCATATTCAACTTGTTCCAGAGGTTTTCAGCTGTAGATGTCACCAATGAGCAATCGTGAAGCCAGACACCTAGTCTTGCAGTTAAACAGTCATGCCCCTGAGGTCTTCCAGATAGCAGCTTCTCCTGTAGTTCGACAAACCCATTAATTTTCCAAGATGCCTCATGTAAGATTTGATCATGTTCAGCACAGACAGTTCTTATGCTCCCTCAGCTACAAGACTTAAGGTTGGTATTGTGTGTGTGTGTGTGTGTGCATATTTATTATTGGTGACTCACATTTAATCCTAATTGTCTGTTTTTGTACAGTGACACACTATACTCGTCAAGTTTGTAAAAAGCAGCAGTTTACTATACTTGGATCAACCAGTGCCATCTGTTACTTTATGGTTCATGTGAACCTATTAGCAGCTTTACAGCCACTGTTGGTTACATGTCCTGATATGAAACACTTAACCTTGGCATTCTCTTTTTGTGCACGTTTTGGCATATGTGCAATATTTAAAAGTGATTTCGTAATAATTAGTAGTAATTATAGCAACCTTTTCCCTGTCCATCTTTTTTGATATCCTGATGTTTCAAATTGTCAATGGAGATGCCAGTTGTACGAAATATCAAGTAGAATTTACTGGATGGTTGCTTGTTTTAAGCCTTAATTTATGTAGGAAATACTGGAGATTACTGAATCGTGACATTTATTTATTTAGGTTACTGTGTACGGTTTTACGTGTTGATATTGATGAGTGTGTCTTAATTTTTTATGAAATACTTTGTTTCTACAGTGAACATCTGTTATGAGCTACTGTCTAACATGTAGATGTGAAATAAAATATCAGGCATCATTGCAAATCTGGAAATTTGTGTCTTGGTATTGGTGAAATTAAATCAAGGGGTAAAAATTTTTTAGAAAGGTTTTCCATTTTAAACTTTTCTATACATTTTTAGTTTTCACTTATAATCTGGTAACCACTAGTTCCTGTTCTTTTACAGTATAAATAACACAATGTTACTTTTTTCTTTTTTTTATTAAGAAAATAAACAAATGGTAATTACAATGTACATCGACTTATTCAAACATAATCAAATTGCCATCCCAGAGTAATTGTGCACAAAGAACATAATGAAGCATAACACCATCTGTTTCTTACAGTCATTACAAATCATATTTGACGTCACCGTACACTGTATAACATATCCATATCTGGAGCCTCAGTCGACTTACTACTTGCGTAATGTTTTATTATTGTAGTATTAATACTGTGGTCTGTCATTAACTATTGCATTTTAAGGCAATTCTAGAAAATGAATATTTAAAAAAATGTTTTCAGAATTTACAAAACCCCCAAGTTAAGGTGTCAGAAGCACCCAAATGTTCTAACTTTTCAAGTTCACCAAAGGTGACACTTTGGGTAACAGATCTGTGATGTAAAAAGACACAATGGCACAAATGGGGAGGAAAAGGGGGAAGGTTTTTGTGAAGTCAAGGCAACTTCTCCTGCTTGGTATCGTCTGTCAAAGTTAGACTTGGCAGAGGTTATAACAGGCAGTCGGCCTCTCAATCACTTGATCGCCGACAACCTCTAAGATGTAGTCCCTGTTTGCCAGAAGTGGAACCTCAGATGTGGGAAAGCTCTGCACACTTTGGTTCCCGAAAGATATCATGGTATCTCGCTGCAAGACACAAAATAATGATATTATGCAGCTGTAAAAATATGACACTTTTGGCCAGGGCTTACTGGTAAGCAGCATAAAATATTGCCTTATTTCCTAATTAATGAGCACATGGTGGATATATCTTACTCTCTCTGAGTTGCCTGTGGATGGGATGTCTTTCTGGAAGTCCTTTCTGCACACGTGAGCCATGATTCCTGCCGCTAATGCATCTCCAAGCACATTGATCATTGTTCGAAATCGGTCCCTGATGAAAAAGATGCATGAGATTGATGCTCATTGAGTTACTTCTGTTGTGGTGCGTATGCTGTAGTATTTAAGTGGATTGTACTTACAGGATCCAGTCGATAGCTACAATAAGTGAGATGTCATCCGGAGGCAAACCCACTGAGGTAAGAACAATAACCATGGTAACAAGACCAGCCTGAGGGATTCCAGCTGCTCCGATACTTGCTGCTGTAGCTGTGATACTGAGAATAGATGATCAAAGTCAAGTGACATGCAGCTTTGTCACTGTACACTAGCGGTCAAAATAATTCGTTTAAAATTAGTTTGAAAACAATTGGTTTTCTTTTGTATATTTTAACATGTAATTTATTCCTGTGATGGCAAAGCTGCATTTTCAGCAGTAATTACTCCAGGCTGTAGAAAGCTTTCTGACACTGCATATATAATTGCTACTTTTAAGGCCCAGAAAGGTAGTAAGGACAAGAAATTGTCAATCTGACATCAGTGGTTCAACCGTAAATACCCTGTGAGACTACTTTTTTGCAAGAAAAAGAAAAACAATTTCTTATCTTCTGTGTCAGTCTTCGCAATATGTGTTCATGACAGTACCATGACAGAATCCAGATGTGCTGTACCTTGTTTACAAGCAGACAAAAAAGTCTTCATAAACATGTCTGATGATTTTTTTTTAAATGCCTCAAGAAACGTTGAATATAGACACTTCATAGCTTCATATCACTGCAGTTGAACCATGATGTTACATCGACTATTTTAATGATGTCTTTACTACTTTTCTGGACCTTGAACGTGGTAGTGGTGTTGCTGTCTATGCAGGGTCAGAAAATGTCTTAATTTATGTTCATATGATAAATGAAGGTCTTACAGGTTTGGAACGGCATGAGGGTAAGTAATTAATTACATAAATTACATTTTTGGGTGAAGTATTCCTTTAAATTTTAACATCATTAGATTTCTGAAGGATCATCTGATACTGAAGCTTGGAGAAATGACTGCTGAAAATTCAGCTTTACCATCATAGGAAAACTTTACCATCTAATATAAAATATAATTATATATGTTTTTAAACTGTAATAATATTTCCCTTATATATATATATATATATATATAACCTTTGTACAGTTTTTTAAATCAAATAAAATAAGCACAAAAATTCTTATTCTTATTATTCCAAACTTTTGACTAGTAATGTATAGTCTGAATGTAACTGAAATACTTTACCTAATAGTAACAAGTTGTCCGAAGTCAAGTTCATACTCATTGACCTGGGCAATGAAGATGGCTGCCACTGCTTCATATAGAGCTGTACCATCCATATTAATAGTAGCCCCCACAGGAAGTACAAAGCGAGCGATTTTACGATCCACATGGCAGTTTTCCAGTAAGCACTTCATTGTAATGGGCAAAGTAGCTGAACTGCAAAGAAAAGATTATTTAAATATTAGTGCTAATGATTAATCGCAATTAAAAAAAAAAAGTTTACATAATATGTGTGTGTCCTGTGCTGTTTAGTGTGTATACACATGCATGTATATATTTAAGAAAAAAACATAAAGTTTATACATTTCAAATATTAATATATATATAATATCAATTATATGAATATAAATATATACTGTATGTGTGCGCATATATATATGGAAATTATACACAGTATACACAGTTACATTATGTTAGCAAAACTATTGTTTTGAACGTGATTAATCGTGATTAATCATTTGACAGCACTATTAAATAAACAAATAATTCTATAAGGAACAAATTGTACAATTAGAAATGTTAAGATTCATTGTCCCTTTGTACACCACTAGAAAAACACTTGAATTATTCAATTTAATGTTATGTAGTGGAACTATTCCGTGAAATAGATCAAGGATTATCATGTGTTTATGTTTCAGTGAGCTGTTCGAACTTGCTTTCTTACCTGGATGAAGTTGCCAAAGCGATAACCAGAGCCTGGAGGAGGCCGCGGATATAGCTAAAGGGGTTTTTCCTAGTGAACAGGAAGAAGAACATCGGCAGTAAAATCACACCATGGACGAACAGTCCTGCCAGAACCGTTATGAAGTACATCCCAAGCTTCTCCGCAAGGACCGCAGGATCATGCATGTCCAGGATCTTCCCAGCAACCAGAAATACGATTCCAAATGGGAAGTACCTGTACAAAGAGACAGGAGTGTTAAAAACTATATATATTTATAATTTGCTTATACTTTAGGTGCCTGCACCATGAGTTTTAAAAGCATTACTGACTGACTAAATCAGCTTTCAGCTTTAGCTGCCCTGACTCTCTTAGACCAGAACACCTTTCCACTGCCAACCTCATTTAGAAGAATGAGAAGGCTTAGAGCTGCTTTTAAACTATTACACTGACGCATTTTAGTGTGTATTAAAGAGACAGCTGGCTCTTCATTTGTTTTGGTCTAGGGTTTTGCTTTGTTGGCAGACATATGCTACGTTCACAGGTTTGCATGACAAAACATGTGATCACTGTCTTTGTAGTTATGCAATCTAATAGTGAACATTTCTGTCATAGCTGAAATTACAAATGTCTAGTCACAGGAAGCTTATTTTAGATCAACCGATCCACATCTACTCACCACATAGCAGCATTGATGATCTTCATGACACATTCATTTATGCAAAGACACACATTCACTAGAGGTGAACCTCTGGATCCCATTCTACCAAGCAGAAGACCTGGGGAGTCAAAAAAAAAAGAGTTAAGTAAGATTTTAATTTATTTAGTTTTTTTAATTAGCAAGGATTTTTTTATTTAAAAAGTAATCAAAAGTGTCAATGTTTCTAAAATTTCTATTTCAAATGAATACTTTTAAAACTTTCTTGATTCATCTTTATTGATTCATTAAAGAATCCTGAAAATCCCAATTCAACAGTAACCAGAATAATCTGGTCTAAACTGATCTTTACAGCAGGGTCATAGTGCAATATAAGACAGTTCTCTTATACACACCCATAGTGGCAGAGAAAATGACAATTCCTAGCACGTTCATCCCATTGCTTTTCCCTGGGACAATTTTGTAGTGGATTTCAGGAGGAGGAGTGAGTTCAAGAAACACCGGGTGACCCATCTTGGGGTTTTCATAGTCTGGCATGATGTACACAAAATTGGCTTGTGATGATTTTGCGCTGTTTTTAAAATTGGGCACAAGCTCTGTTTTATACTGAAACAGAAGAGCACAGATGGACAAGGATTAGTTACAAAACACTGTAGATTATTAATTTGTCTGTTCTTTGTGTGTTTTTCTCACCTGCTGAAATGTGGCTTCAATCAGATTGGATGGAATCATGTTCCTGTTGGGAAAACACACAAAATCTGTCATACATAAGGCCACAGATTTAAAGGTATTCACTATCACAGACCTTTTAGCAAAAGGGTTATTTGTTCTGAATATATATTATTAGACTGTTTTCTTAGGCCAACATGTTGTTTTAGAATCACTTGATTTGAGTATCTTACAAGGCTGTGTCACAAAGCTAGTGTGATTCATCTCAGCCCGAAGACTTGGAGGATAGAGGCTATCGGCTAATGCTCTATTTATAAAGTACCAGTTCTACTGGCGTGTCCCTAACTGCAATCCAATTAAATCTGGTCCGGAGCTCAGGAGCATCTTTCGCACTTGAGAAAAGCCGTGTCATTCACATCCTCTTGAGTGGCTTTCTAAATATAACTAATTCCAATCCTTCTGTCCAGTGACAGGATAGAGCAAAAGGGAAGCTTAAGCCTCGAAAGCTTGCCTGCAGCTTGAAAGCAGTTATGTAAGTTCAAGACGTTTCTTAGACTGATCAATAAAACTGAAATGAATTGCTTACAGTTTGTTTTTTTGAATGACAAAAGTTTTAACTTAGAAAAGTCTAAGTGTAACGGGATATTCAATGAAAAATAGTAGGCTAATGCAGGGCAGAACTTCATTTTTATCCAAGGGGAACAGATTGGATTTTGTAAAGGGAACATTGTTAATGCTAGTTTGCTAGTTTCAAACAGTGATAATGGTAAAGGGATATAGCTTGTTTGTATACATTTTTGTATTATATTATATATTGTATACATTAGTAGTCCTTAGTGGTAAGAAACATTTTTTAAATATATATTTTTTTCGAATACCACACTTCAACCAAGTCCTTTTCAAGGTAAGGCAGTCCACTTGAGAGCCATCTTGATTGAAGTGTAGTGTTTAAAAGAAAAAAATTAAATAAAATTGTTAAAACATGTTCCTAAGGATAAATGTGGTACTTCCTGCTTAAGCAGAGAAACTAATGTATATACCATGTTTGAAATAACAAATACTTCTGATAGAAAATGCTGAAACTTTAATTTTGAGGTTTTTCTAGCTAATGTGTATTCGCAGAGCAATGAAACAAAATGCCACCTATACCAATAAGCTGATTGGCCTTTTTAACTGAAGGGCAGGACTTACTTTTTCAACAGCAGCCATATCCTGTTTATATATCTACAAGTGGTCTGTCTCCTGTCCCTTATACTGTTTCTGACAAAAACCGAGAGGCAGGTTATGTCGTTATTGCAAAGTTACCTGATCAAATCAAGCAGGGCATCAGCAGACGTCATCACTGGCCCTCCTGAGGCTTTATGTCCCTCTTTTTCAGTGCCAGTTCCGGGATGAATGATCAGTACCAGAATAATCCCCACAATTACAGCAATGAAGGTAGTCCACAGGTAATATGTGATGGTAAGAAGGCCCAGGCGTCCACTGGCCTTGGTGTCCATAGCAGACAAGCCAGACATTAAACTGTAAGAAAAGGGTTGGTGTTTCGATCATAAATGAAATATAAATATCACATCAGGAATCTCACGTATAGCCTAACTGCCTCCCCTAAATGCAGACACATATCCATAATTCGTAACATGTTTCAAGTAACTCTCACTTACAGTGTTTTGTTTTTTTAGACTCCGTATACCATCTACAATTAACTATCCCACTATTTATCTTAAAGCATTTCTGATGATGGAACTGTTTTGTTTTGTTTTTTTCTGATGAAAGACGTTTTGTTGTTGTTGTTGTTTTTTCCTCAAAAATGTCAAATAGAGCTCGTATGTTTGGTCTCAGGAATGCTGACATCTTGAATAAAAAGTTTAAAAGCAGTGACATGTTGTGTTGTTACCTGGATGTGATGAGAGGAAGAATCAACATTTTCAGCATTCTCATTAAAAGTTCTCCAGGAAAAGAAAAGTAGATTTTTGCCTGAGGGAAAAGCAAAAACATGGCTTTTAGTGACTTTTAAAAATATTTTAATATTTTAAACGTAGAATTACCTTCAGTATTTACTATTCCTGTAATATCCCTGGAGACATGCGTCAACTGACTTACTAAGTTATGCGTGTTTCTCCTTAGTTGACCTTGTAAGCTGTTCGGAGTTTATTTATGGGTAACAAAATTCAGATGTCACATTCTCAAGTAGCAGCACTAAGATATGCCACATATAGGTTGGGAGACAGTACTTATAATATTTTGACTATATTGTGAACAATTGGACATAACTAATAACACACAATGCCAATAAGTGATTTTTTTCTATAATACTAGACATGAATAATGGTTTTGTGGCTGCAGTGTGCATTTGTCCTGGTGTCCTGCTTTATGCCATAAATTGTAATTGTAAGTGCATTTCTGTAAATTCAGCCTTTTCATTATTTAGTCATCAGTCTAAATTATTGTCTGAGCAAATTAACATGCCAATAGAGTTTGACTTATTTTAAATTCAGAACATTCCTTTATTCAATTACTATAATGGCTGTACTTAATGTTAAATTGCATGCACATTCATTTTTATAAGCACAATGTAAATTTTAAATGAGCAACCTTTTAACCTCTTTGTTCTAAAGATTAAAAAAAAATCTTTTTAAAATTGTCAGTCCACTCAAAACAGATGTAACAATATGAATTTTCAAGTTTTATGTTCCACATTACCTGTGTTGACAAGTTCAAGCTTCTTAATGTGAATCCCACCACACAACCCGACATCACTGCTAACACTGATAAGGTGAGCAAGCCGTTCCTTTTGCAATAGTCCTTTAGCCATTCACGAAACTTTGAAGATACTGAGTTCTTGATAAGGTTCTTGAAATATTCCACCATGTTTCTCAAAGGGCTCACTGGAGGGGAATGGCATTGGGAAGATGCCGGCCTTGAGCTGCTCCGGTTCTCATCCATGCTAAGACCTGTGTGGGCAGGAAGTGTTGTGGGAACCTTTCTGTGTAAACCTTTTCTAACAACAGATTAAGCAATCAAGTATAGATCCAAACCACTGCCTTTACGACGGCGCAGTCAGAGGCGATTACAAGTAATAAGGGTATTAAAAGAACCTAGTCAGAGTCTGGAGGCCACTGACTGTGGAAAGATAAAGTGGTGAAGCACTAATCCTACAATACGAGGCCAAGGTCAGTGTGGGGTCAGTTTTAAAAAACAATATGAGTTTAAAAAGTTTATGGTTTATTTAAAAAAAGGTTACATTTCAAGAATAATGCAAACAGTAGAGCATTGTGCTAGCAACACCAAGATCATGGGTTTGATTCCCAGGAAAAGCAAAAGCTGATAAAATGTAAAACTGTAACTTGAATGCAATGTGAGTCACTCTGGATAAAAGCGTCTGCTAAATGCATAAATGTAAATGTAATGAAGGCATGACATAGCTATATGTGGAAGAATGAGTAGGGAATATGATGCAGGCTCAAATGAGAAGCAGAACATCTGGAATATATGCACTAACCACTAGACCGAAGCTCCAATTAGTTAAAATTATATTAAATATAAACCAATATATATATATATATATATATATATATATAATGTAATCAAATCAGATGCATGTAATCAGTTTTAAAAAGTTTAAAGAGTTAGTAGTAGTATGTAATACCTACCAGGTCTACATCTAGCAAAAGTAGAACATCTTGAAAAAATGCACAAGATAACAGTTCTTAATAGAGCCACAATTGAATCATTTCCTCCAAATTTGTTAGAATGCTAAACTTTAAACTAAAGTAGGCTTAATAGGAAAAAACATTAAAGCTCAGACTTGAAATATGTTATATATAAGATACTCCTAGATTAAAAAAAACCTAAATATAATTACACCATATACAGTAAGGGAAAGGAGCAGGTCAGAAGAGTGAGTCAAACACAATAAAATACTGTCAATTTGTCCTAGATCACATGGAAAAAGGATGTTCTTAGTTTCGCCATCTTTTAAAGGCTGTACTACTTTTACTTAGAACACATGGGGTGGAGGCTATTCGGAGATAAAGGACATGCCCCTTATTAGTTTGAACGTCATGCCTTAATGAGATTTCTGCCTCTGCACTCTGCAGGCATTTCCGACATCAGCGTGTACAGCGGGTATTGATTTAATTACCAGACAGCATTGGAAGCACTCCAGTCCATGAAATGAAGGTTTGTTTGGGTTCTAAAAGGCAAAAGTAACATTGTTTTTATATGAATATTAAACAAGATAAGAATGATAGACTATGGAACAAGAAAATAGTAATTCTAAACTAATTTCTTAAGCCTTATCAATTTAAAAAGGCTCTACTCATGACTTCAACAGTGTATACAACAGGGTATCACCCAGGTGAAAAAGAAATATATTTAAATTGTGCCTTTTTAGACATACTTAATATATTTAAATTATACTATACTAAGTGCATATTAAATGTATTATTTTGGAACAACTTTAA
>JAUMHE010000043.1:13887454-13902837 GCA_032359235.1 Enteromius mattozi | reverse complement strand
AAGCTCTGCCCATATTTAAAAAGTAACGCAAAAGTAACGTAACGCATTACTTTCCATAAAAAGTAACTAAGTAACGTTATTAGTTACTTTTTTAGGGGGTAACGCAATATTGTAATGCATTACTTTTAAAAGTAACTTTCCCCAACACTGGTCATGAGTGTGACTTGATAGGCTACTCAAAATGTACGTAAACACACGTTATGGCAGTCGTACATTGTAAAATAAAATTAGTCAAATTTATGGTAAAAAAACGGCAGCTGTGGTTGCCGGAATTTGACAGTAAAAAATATGGTAACAACATTACTAAACTTATTTTAACTTATTTTAAAAGCTAAATTTACAGTTTACTGTAATTTCATTAACTGATGTAACGTTTACATTACATGTAACATACAACCCTAATAAACATTACAGATAAGGAAAAACTAAGAAGAAACAGTTATTTCATAGAAAAAACATCAAATTCAAACAAAAATTTAAATGCTATGCAAGGAATTCTGGGAATGTCGGTTTACGGTTAATCCCTGTAAATTTTAATTTTTTTAAACCATTTAACAAGTTTTTACCGTAGCATTTTCACAGTTTTTTACCATTAAAATCAGTCATTTTTACAGTGTATATACTCAGTCCAAAAACTCTATATAACGTCTAAACACATGCTCTAAATCTATACAGTAAGAGATGTACAGAGATATCAAACATTAATGAGGCACAGAGTCACACAGTAAAGCCAATGGCGGTGCTAATGATCAGTTAAAGCCTTCCACAATTCTGTGAAAAGAGGATTAAGTCCTCTGGACAGTTAGCACATCCTCTGCAGGCACAACATGGTGTTATGCATTGTAATTTGGCCTGATGACTTTTTAAGAGTTAGGGCCTGTCCCATGTAGTGGCTCTGCTGGCATTGTGAGCAGTCTGGAGATGTGCAGACACATGATAGTCTCACTAAATTCAGACACCAAGCAGTTAGAAATCAAATACATTCAGGTGTGTGCGTGCAGTAGAGGTGTTTTAATACCGGTCGGAGGATTAAATGGATCAACGCTAACCTGACCACAACAAAAGTGTGACATAAAATAAAATAAAATAAAATAAACATTTTCAGTGAAGAATCAGTTTGAAGGAAAGTTTAATAAGAATAATCAGAGGACATAAAAATAGAAAATCTTTCAATCAATTTATTGACATAAAATCTGTTAAATTATTCATACGTGTATATCTGTTTTACAGAACAATAGCGCTAGTGAGTCAGGTATAAATGGCTTAAGAGATTAATATCTGGATTTCATACTACATCCTAATTCAACACAAAAGCTTCAGTGCTGCTAAAACCAATGATGATAATCTACCCATAGGCATTAGTATAATTTTCTTACTGAATATAATCTTATTGGCAAATGAAATCATCTTCTGAATGACATATTGTGGCATTATTAATGGCTGTTACATTTGATAATAAAAGAGCATTAAAGAGCAATCAATATTAAACCTCTCACCTGTCATATTACCTTAAATATATGAGTAGAAGTTCAATCACCAAGACCAAACATTTCATTAAATCCACATTAACTGAGACCAACACAGAGGGACATTATTAACGAAGAGGATAGCGCCCTCCCCTGGCAAATCCTAAAATGGCATATGAATTTGAAACACACGACTAAACCAAGTGGAAAACGTTTTTATGAAACCTAGTTAGTAGGTATAATTCGGAGCCAATAATTCACATTGAATTTTTCTTTTTGTTTGTTTTTAACAATTACAAGCAAAATCAATATCAATCAATAGGGTAATCAATAAAAAAACCAAGCAAAATTTAAATTTAAAAAAACAGTTTCTGATGAGATAGCAATGACAAGTAATCTGAGGGAATCCATAGAAAAACAACATTTTCGATTGGACATAAACATTGAAAATCTACTTTAGAAATGAATTTTTTTTTTGGCATTCAGCTAACGTTAATAGTCCTACAAATAGGACTGCATGGCGAGGCAATAGTAGGAGCGCACGGTTTCCTGAGAGAGAGGGGGAAAAAGTAAGGCCATACTTTAATTACAAGTTCTCAATACGCCTCCTCAAAGCCATCGTTCTCACAAGCACCACTCCCTAGTCCACTGTTCAACAGGATCGTAATCACCTGTGAGGGAGGCGGAATCATATATTTGTATTAGTTTCTATTGGTCGCTTGTAATGAGCCAGTCCTCCTGTGCTGCAGCGAGGGACAAACTCTCAGCAAGTGTTAGTTTGCTTGGCTTGGATAACTGTTTACAATTCTGGCAGTAGTCACTACATTCTGCTGTACCATAAACGAGGAAGGACAAAATGTTAAATACCGTTACAGAACGCTACGAAGCGTTTTTTAAGCAGAAGAATGTGGTAACGGATTTTCTAGCGGTTTTAGAGGCAAAAACTGGAGTTCAGAAACAGTACATTGCAACAGGTACGTGACGGGTTTATATCTTCGTTTGGAAGCATTTAGTCAAGAATACGTTAGCCTGTGTATTTAAGTTGTGTTGGCTATCAGCTGTCAGGTTTTGTTGGGCTTGTATACAAAGAATAAAACATTTTAAATTCGCACATTACCATTGAATATTGATTTCCATAAGAATTGAGTTCTTTTAACACGTGACTTAAGTTAGCGTCACCCATATGTAAAGGGTTGGTGAATGTTGCAAATGATTGCAAAGGGCTCTGGGAGTCATACTGATAAGATCAGGAGAGTCTGAGTCATTTTTTCAAGTGGTTCATTTAAAGTGCGAGTTCTGACTAAACAACGGAACTTTAGCGTTCCGCGACATGGCCCATTGATATTGTTCAATTGTAGAGACATATTGTTCTTATAGTTCTAGATAAGGATTTTACAGACATTTCAAAGTTTGAGTCGAGGAATTGTTGAAGCTGATTGAGTTTGTTCCGTTCAGTAGTCAGACCGGTTTTGAGAATCGGTTCACTCGATTCATCAAAGAGCTTCGAACTGAAAAGCAGTTCTGAATCAAACATTACTCTGCTTTGCGTGTCTGTCTGACAATAACCGATGCAGCACGATCAGTTTCCTCCCCCGAGGGCTACCTGTCATTTCCCTGTTGCATTTACCTGTTTATCTGTTATCGCTGTTTGTTTTAAAACCAAAAATGCATATGCTGGATTGAGAAGCATCAAACAAATGATAGGCCTATATCAAGTCCCATTATCAGATGCGTTATTGTGTCCAATTGTTCAACTGCATTGACTCGTTCCCTGAAATATCTAATGTGTGGTGTGACAGTTCCTTGCAAGATCTCTCAGGGTCTAATTTCTTCTACAAATTGCCGCTCCCAAAGGTTATTTTTAACCATGTAGTATGTCCTCAAGTGTCTGTGCAGAATTGGAGTGGCTAAAGACATCTTCCCTTATGTTTAGCCTTATGTACAGCCTTTGTTTGTGCTTCTTGCATCCTGTTAGGTGTCAACACTGACACCAAACACAATTTCACGAGTTCTCTTAAATGCCCTTCTTCATTTGAATAATAGCTGCGATCATGTGTCTCTGTTTGTTCTGCAGGTGCAGTATCTATTGTGGCACTTTATCTGTTATTTGGGTATGGTGCCTCCCTTCTCTGCAACTTGATTGGTTTTGCATACCCAGCATATGCCTCGTAAGTATGCATGACATGTCAAATTTCACACATGTATAGTATATTTGTGCAGATGCTAGACCTGGAGAAACGCACACATGTATGTTTGCACAGCACAATAATGACAGCAGCGCACACTGACTGGCCTGTTTTCACATGTCATTCTATTCCTCCTGCAGCATCAAAGCCATTGAGAGTAACAATAAAGAAGATGACACCAAATGGCTAACCTACTGGGTGGTTTATGGACTCTTCAGTGTGGCTGAATTTTTCTCTGATATCTTCCTCTTTTGGTTTCCCTTTTACTATGCCGGGAAGGTAAGGTGTTTTGTTATCGAAATATATTGAGTGTATTTGGATGCATTTTGGAGACCTGTTTTAAAACCAGCCACCTCGCTGTATGTTAGCTTGCTGTAGGAGGACTGTAAATGTATTGGTATGTAGGTCATGCCGAGAGGTTTTGCATAGTGTATATTTAGTATGCCTGACTAACCGCCAACTCGACCAACAGCCTCATTTCAATTTTGATCCTTGTTCTAAATTTGACTGAGTGCTTATAGCCAATTTAAACAAATCAACTAGCAGCTGACTTAAGTTGAGCTGAGATCTTAAATGATATGCCTGCATTTTTCAATTTCAGTGTCCTAATTAAAAATCATTCTTAATTAGATGTTCGCTTTGGGATAAGTCCATTAATTTCGGAGAGTTTGACACATATGTTCTTAGAATAGATGTTAAAGCGTGTATCGTTTAGTTTGATATGAGAAAGATGAATTGTACGTTGAATTGTTTGAGCACAAAAACTGTAAATACTTTAAGAAATAGATTAAGACATTTCTTACAGAAATTCCATGATGCTTGCAAGAATGTTCCTAAGTGTACTTAATGAGAATTTCCTAAGACAGGTTAGGAATTTTCTCAAGACAAAAAAAAAAAAAAAGTATTGTTAGTGGCTCTTTAAGAACTTGCATGTTGTGTGTGTGTTGTGCAGGCTGCTACAATGAATGTGTTCTGTGTATGGCCACTCTAATATGATTAATGTTGCTGGAACATTGTTGTATTTGTATGCAATAAGGCAACTATTTGTGTTTGTTACTGAATTTTGAGTAAAAATCAGTAAATACTTGTCATGCATAATCATGATCGATTTGTCACAGATCTGTGTCACTTCAGAGAATTCGTGCAAATAATAATAGTAACAAGCATGTTAAAGAAGTTAATAAGAAGTAAATTTATAAAATCTTATCTTTATTTTATAACAAGTTGTAGGTTATCCTAGTTTTTTAGAATTGATTCATAATGATTTTTTCAACAAGATAACATTGTTATTTTAAAAGCTTATTTGAATGCTGTGTTCTTTTAACTCTGCGTTTTAATATTGCCACATTTTAGATAATTTAAAATGTTTAGCTGTTCATATTATACATATTATACACTGCCAAAGTTTTTAAAAGAAGTGTCTTAGACTGACCAAAAATGTAATCTCATTTTTTTTTTTAATTTAAAATTACACTTAAAGTACATTAAATGTAGTAAATAATAATTTAATTTAATTTAATTAATAATAATATTACGGGAAATATTACATTTTAAAATAATTGTTTTTTTATTTTAATATTTAAAATATAAAGTGATTACTCCTGATTTGGTATTTAAATATTATGTCTTATTACAAATGGTGAAATCATTTTGTTTTGTTTATTTTGTTTAAGTTTGTTTATTGAATCTAAAGTCTGAATAGAAAACAAAACTACTTGGAAAAGAACAGCATTTATTTTACAAAAGTCTTTTGTCTTTACTTTCACTGTGGATAATTTTAATGTGAACTTTAAATTTAAATGAAAGGCCACAAAAAGTACAATTAAATATGCCATGCACAACATTATATTTTGGAACACAATGGCATCAAATGTGTAGCTGATATATATGTATTTCAGTGCCTGTTTCTGCTGTGGTGCATGGCTCCGTTCTCCTGGAATGGCTCTCAGATCATATACACACGTGTGGTGAGACCTTTCTTCCTCAGACATGAAGCAGCATTTGACAACGTTGTCAGTGACTTGAGTGGAAAGGCTAAGAGTGTGGCAAAGGAAGGTAAACCATAACGTTTCTTATTAAATTAGTGTTATGTCCTATGTATTACTTGACTTATTCATTTAGTTTTGCATTGATCCAACTCAACTTTCCTCTGCCTCTTTCCAACAGGCTTCACGTTGTTGAACAGTGATAAGAATAAATGATTTGAAGGTGGTGATATGATGAATTGTTTTACCAGGAGCCTTGTTTACATTTGCCTTTTTATTTTTTTTGACTACCATAGTGTTTAAGTCACTAACCCCACCTAAATTATTCATCGTAACTGCATCTGAGCCAGGCAGCACAATCACCCCAAAAATGGCCCTTAAATGTTCCTGGGATACTGTTTCATTTCATTTCATTTCACATTTCTGTTTTGTTTTCATCCTATATTTTAGCACTTTGACCAATGAATGAAATGTTGAGATGTCACAGTCTTTTAATAAATAAAACTGGAAAAATCTGTGCCTATATATATATTAAAAGTATTGCCCAAATTTGTATTAATAGTTTATTTTTGTAACATTACTTGGAACTTTACGTTATTTCTGTTGTTTTAATTTAGTCTTTTTTAGTGTATTTGTTTTGACCTTTGATCACTTATGCTGAGCTGCAGGTATTTTAACTTGTGATCTTGAACTCCAGACTTTTGAAGGCTCTGTTTTGTGTAGTTTTACAGACAGGTCTTAGACTATGCCAGTATAGGTGATAGTTCAATTAGGACATAATCCCTCGGTTTCACAGACAAGGGTTGGTTCGCCCAAAAATGAAAATTTTGTCATTATTTAGTTGCTCACCCTCATGTCGTTCCCAACCCATAAGACCTCCGCTCATCTTCGGAACACTAATTAAGATATTTTTGATGATATCAGAGAGCCATCTGTCTCTCCATAGACAGCAATACAACTGAAATTATCCAGATCCAGAAACATCGGTAAAACAGTCCATGTGACATCAGTGGATCAACCTCACTTTTGTGATGTTACAAGAACACTTTTTTTTGCGCCAAAAAAACAGAACATTTTTGGGTGAATTAACCCTTTAAACCTAGTCCTAGATTAAAATTTAAATCTGAGCTGTTTCAATTGAAAGAAACTTAAAATGTGTCAGTGCCATTTTTTTTTGTCTTAAGATGCACACTATAATGTGGTGTTTTTTTTCCTCTTAAGGCATATTTATACAAATTACTTAAATGTCCTAATTGAACTATGGCCTAATCCTGGTTTAGGCTGAACTCTGTCTATGAAACCGGGCTTTAAGCAATTGCTGGTGTTCATCTTGAGACAAAACAAGGACATTTATATGTTTTAAGATCAGTCGATGCAAGTTTATTTCAGTTGAAACAGCTCAGACTTACATTTTAGTTTATGGCTAAAGCCATGTCTGTAAATCCAGGGCGATAATGTTTTCGTTTCTGGAGAGTTAAAGTAAGGATTTGAGTGTGACTAGAGTTGTCTGAATCAACATCAGGCACACTTTTAGCTTCACATGGTCCTTGATTTTTATATATCCAGTTTTAGCCTTGCTATGAATAACTCTGTATTAGCAGTGTAATATTAAACAGAGTTAGGGTATCAAAGCACTACATGGGTATTAGAAAACACAGTATAATATTTCCTTTTGGCTGTTATGCAACAAAGATGTTATGTTAATCAGATTTTTCCATAGTAGACAGAGAAATAAGAAGCCATTTTACACCCTTTCAGTATGCTGAACCTGAGAAGACTAAACATCAAGCTGCATGTTTCTAAGGAAAAACAGGCCATTGCTTCATCAATCATTGTTTTTAATAGCAGTGATCAATAGATAATGTGTACTTTTGCTCTTTGTACTACACCTGTCACAAGACTCGTATTCAGTAAAAAAAACTGCGTTGTCATAGTTGTGAATGATTGATGTCCATAAGAATTTACTGTGTGACATTTGTGAAACCTTAATTTAAATAGTTTTATTAACTTATTAAGAACATCATTAAAATAACAAATTACAAACTTTGGTGTTGATGTTTATATTGTAAAAGTGTGTAATTTGAGTGGTTATTTTGGTCACTACTTTGAGTCTGTGCATCCTTTCCCTTCAACATACAGTAAATATTTGCAGTGTTTAAAATAATACTATTTTGTTCATACTGTACATTAGAAAGAAGTTTAAAATACATATGTGGATAGAATAACCTTGGGATATTACATCATGCTGTACAACATGTCTGTTTTCAAACTTTTGTTTCATTCAATGCATATTATTAATCAAAAATTAAGTTTTGATATATTTGCAGTAGGACATTTACAAAATATCATCATTGAACATGATCTTTACTTAATATTTTTGGCATAAGAGAAAAAGAATTTTCATCATTTTGACTCACACAATATATTTTTGGCTATTGCTACAAATATACCTGTGCTACTTATGACCGGATTTGTAAACCAGGGTCACAAATATCCAGGGTAATATGGTACCAGGGTTGGTATCCTTTCAAATGTACTAATATGTAATATTTAAAACATTAATGTGAGGCGAGTAGACTGCAGAGATGTAGCTTTAATACCTTAGGGTACAACCAATGACAGCTTTTTACCTTATTAGTGTGTATGCATCTGGATATTAAAATGCAAGAGTATATGAGCAAATACAAAGGTCAAGTATCTGCCATAACACAGAGTGTGTACAGTGTGTAATTAGGCAATGACACTGAGTGTATGCAGTATTTATTCAAAGAAGGCAACAGTTGTAGTGCAAGTGGGATTTCAAGTGAACCACTGGGACTCTGAGCAAGAAGTAAACAAGGGTGTGAAGCCCTGTCTGATTGTTTAATCATGTTAAAAGCCGAACTGTAGTGGAACAGTGTTCTCAGGTTACCTTTTTATTGTAAGAGGACTATGTGAATGGTAATGAAGATGGCATTCTCAGTGCACCTGTTACAGCAGCAAGCTTTGTTTCCACTGAGATATGAGCCATATTGTTGAAGCATTTCATTTAAACACTATTATTAATGTTTTAAGAGCAGGATCAGTATTTGTTGTTTTGCTGACTAACTGAGATAATGGCCCAGGCAAAGGATAATCGAAAGGGAGAAAGTTGCACAACACCTTGAAATAAAAGTATTAATATTTACATAGTGTTGTCTATTTTCTCTATTTAATTTAATAATATCTGTTTTTGACAATGTAGTACTCATTCTTACAGGAAGAGGGAGACAAACTGTACCACTGGTTAAATGTCGAGCTGATGAAATCTGTCAAGACCAATAATTAATCAGAATCTTTAATTAGTTAATCACATCATACTGTAGAGAAAAGCTGAAATGCACAAAAAAATCTTTTCCCACTGTAGAATACCAATGTAAATGTCTGAATACCTCTTAGAAACAAGCAAATCACTTACTAAAACCATCCGCTCTAAAGCCTAACTGAATTTTCAGTGTTGTTGTTGCTTAGTATTTGACATGGCTTTTCACAATTTAATTTGTTTTTATTTGCAAGGAAAAGACATAAAAAGCATGGGAGAGTATTGAATATAAAGGAAGACATTATTATGAGGTGACTAATATCCACATGCTGCTTGCGGCGTGGCCTCCTGCTTCCTGCAAGCTATTATCAAACTGTACACCCCAGCCTGTCTATTGTGATTATATTTGGTTGTCTACCGCCTCCATCTCTCCACACAAAAAGACTATGCATGACGTCCCAGTGTTAGTTTATACAGATTTAATGCTTACTGATCTGAGTTCTTTACTAGGTGAGGTCTTTGTTTGATACTGTGTAATTGTGCTGTTTGATACCAATACCTGTTAAGTGTTATACACAATATTCTGTCAGTTACTTTTACGGGAATGTGCCCTCAGAAAGATTATTGTGTAAAACTGAGATTTTGACAGGCCACCCTTCCCAGGTCTAGCTGCCAGATGGAAGAAAACTGAATTGCTGCAAGGAACTCTGCACCATTATCCGCTGAGATTCAACACAAAGATTCAGACTGTAACAGGGACTGTACTTGAGACACCATTTGGACATTCCTTAGATTTCTTTTTTTCACACTGCCTCAGCCCTCTGGAAAACTTATTTTTAAGATACATAAAATGTATATTGAAAAAACTTGAATCCACAGTTTAAAAGTGGTTCTGCCATAGTTTGTCAATTGACTTTTCATTTTTAGATTTTGACACCCTGTATTTTTAAAAATGTACCTTAATTACCTTGTTTTGTTTAACACATTTAAATTTATTATTATTATTATTATTATTTTTTTTTTTTACAATTTTTACTTAATTTACTTTTTATTGCATTCATTTTACTTTATTTATTTTAATGTTTTTAATGTATTTATCTACATTTGTAAATGCATTACTTTAAATGTATTTATTTAGCATTTTTATTTTATAAAACCTCTAACATTTTGAGTTTCAGTGCATAAAATGTAAAATAATTTCATATTTAATTTTATTGAATTTTAGGTTTATAGTTTGTATTAGAATTCAGTAAAATGAGAGACTGCACTGGTAGGTGCTGTTTTGTCCACCTCCTGTAGGCAATATGTTAAAAATCTCCCACCTTCTATCTGAAGCAAGTGGAGATTCTGAGGAGGAGGGTGTGTGTGTGTGTGTGTGTGTGTGTAAGAGAGAGAGAGCGTGTGTGAGTGAGTGCGATACAGAGAGAGGGAGAGCGAGGACTGCCGTTGAGATAGGACTCTATCACGTCTTCATTATTAGTCTAAAATGCTTTAGTACCTTATTAGCGCAGGCTGCCATTCATCTGTCCTGTCAGTCAAAGAGCAGTCACGCGGGAGACGTTAAGTTCAGGTAGGTGAGTCGAATCGCGCGCCGACGTATGAAATCAATTCATTCATGTTGTGTCTTTTTATTTTTTTTTAATAGAGCACAGCATAAGCAACCCGGACAAGCGTTACACAGATTTCAGTTAGACTTTGACTGCTGAGTACTTGCAGCATTTTCTGTTTTGTGTGGAAATCGTCAGCGGCACTGACCATAACTGTCATGATGGCATTTGCCGTGACAACAAATACTAACGAAAAATGTTGAACACCGTTCTAAATAAAAGCTGGCTTTACGTAGAATACATGTTAAGCTACAAGTAAGGCATGTGAATCGCCGCACCACCAGTGCTATTGGAGAGTCGCTTCTTTATGAATGAAACGGGCTGCGTATGGTACGGTGATGCTGAACTCATAGTTTACTCCTGCTGTGTCCAACAACCGGCCCCATGATGATATAAAATGTACACTGGTGCAAACTGCCTGCAGTCTGAGATACCGTGGGGATTTCCATTTACACGCGCTAGGGCTTTTACATAGCATATTTATTTTCAGTGTTTGATAAATGTACGAGTGTGTGCTACAAACAGTAAACCAGCATATGCACAGGATCAGTCATCCATTTAACTGGAAATATTTGTATATTCATGTCACTTTGCATCATTAAAAATGCCTTTTTTGGATGTCTAAACGGATGAATGTATAGTGGGCTAAAGAGTCTGATTTGGTTGTGCAACGTGAACGTCGAGAAAGAGGATCTGCGCGCTGCTGACGTCGTCTTGGGTGCATTAGTATAATAATATATCATAGTATAGAGCCAATGCATGACCCTCATGGTAGCCTTGCTGCGGAAGATGATGCAGGCTGCGCTCATAATGGAATCTAATGCAGCAATTTATATGGAGACTAATTCACAGACGTGCATCAGTTTTTAGTATTGCACCAGAGGCAATAATAGAATGCTGGAACCAGCTGAATGAGAAAAGGGCAAAGCACTTTTCCAGTACCTATGCTTTTATTAGTAACAGAAGTAGTAATAGTAGTAATATTTAAAGCCTTTTAGACATTTCAAAGTTTTGCAGATAAATAAATGTGCATTTGAAAAATGTTATAAAGGTTATATAGGCTACAATAACGTGAGATGACAAATTAAGCCTAATCTGATTTCTAGAAAAAAAAAGAAGTTTAAATGGAAAGGGTCTTCCCTCATGGACACGGCCATGTTGACATCACATAACCTGCCCTTTCATGCAATAGAGTGCAACAGTTGGGTAATGGTTCAGTGAAAATTGATTCACTTCTCCACTGGGAAACTAATTTTAACAGTATCTTATGTACCTTTAAAGACAGACTTGCTGTGATCTCAAATGTTGTTGACTGATGGTACGTTATTTTGTTAAAGACGTTTTTTGCTTGCCAGAGAATGGATGTTTGTAGTATGAGACCATAAAGGAAATGAACAGAAGACTTGGTGCAAAGCTTCGGCAATTCATAAACTTAATGCATCCTTGCCAGTAGATGTCACTATGAAGCCCAAAACTATTGGGACAAATAAGAGATAAACAAAAACTTAGATTGTGTCCCAGGGCTCCTCGACTGCAGAGATTAGCACCAACCTGCAACTTTGTAGCAAAACCACTATAGAACCTTTAGCCAAGAAAGCGTAATGACTAATGCCGAGGCCATTTTTTATTTTTATTGGTGTCAGTGGAGGAGAGGCTTCACTACACTGAATAAACAACTTTTTAGAGGAAACAGCTTATCATTTAATGATTTGAAAGCCTCGGCTAATCTTCAGCATGTTTTACACAAAAAATATAATTTTGGATTTATCTTTTTTTAAGTTCACAACACAAAAATGCCATTTTATAAGAGAGGTCACTGACTTTTTGTGACAGGTGGGAACCAAAAAATGTTGATCCAGGATCCTGTCTTTTTATAGTAATACTGGAGACCTTTAGCTTGTTCAGGTGTGTTTGATTAGAGTTAGAGCAAGAAACATTGAACTAAAGGGCCAGAGCTGAGAAGCCCTACTTTAGCAGCTAATGTACTGTACATTTGCTCCACCTTTGCATTGTGAGATTAAATGAGTGCACTTTATAATGTCGATTATGGATGTCCCCTCAAATATAGCACTATAGTGTACTGAGTGTATCTTTAAGAGTGTACTGCTGTATTGAAGGGGGTCAGGTGTTATCCTGGTGGGTCTCTCTTAGAAATCTATAGTGACAGTAAAAAGGTCTCTGCTTCTCCTAAAAAGTCTGAGCTCAGGCTGAGACAGCCCTGCAAGAGCTTATAGTGAGCAGGGCACTTAAGAACCTGGGCCTGGGCCTGGATTGCAGTTTGTTTTCTTGTTTTAGTCCAGTACCATGAGGCTTTGCTTCTGTGTGCACTTCTTGACAAGAGTATATAACCAAAAGGGGTGAAACAATACATCAGTATGGATTGATGCATCGATCAAATGACTAACAATGTAACTATAAAACACTTAAAAACAACAACTATATATATATATACATATTGAAAATGTACCAATTTGACACTCTCATGTTAACCGCATTTGCGCACAAATGCATTGTCATCTAATATTTGATAAGTTTTCACAAGTTTATTTTTTAAATGTGTTGATTTTTTTAAATATATATTTTATTTTTTACATAATTTTTGGTTTGCACAATTTAAAGACTGGGTTTCTTGACTGTTGTCATTGCTTTTGTCATTGCACAAGCCAATAATGAGCTGTCATCAGATGATTAATGACATCATTATGTTTTTATATTAATTTTTTTTAAAAAGTGTATTTTTTGTGTTATACAGGATTTGAGTTGGAATACAGGATTTCCAATTTTACAGGAATTCAGTGAAATATTCATGTTATATTTTAGGTATATTTGTGAGTTCTGTAAATAGTTGTTTAAAAAAGTCACATAATATTAATCGTATCAACCGAAGACCCCTGAATCTAACTGAACACAAATGTGTCACAGTATGTTTTGAGTAATCAGCGAGTATGACTTGCTAAAAGTATCAATGTCAGACCATATATTCTGAGTACACCCAATTTTAGAAATCTGTTTAAGTCTTTTTTTAACTAATTCCTTTTTTCCCTTTAAATATAATACAAGTTTACCTGGAAGACAGATGTAGCTCAAAGGAGAGAGATCAAGCCATGTGACTGTTTCAAACTCATAAAGACTGCAATTATCCTTGCAATTTATCAAATGCTCATGACGAATTTAATAAGCATGCTCATCTGAGATTAACTGATTAAGTATATAAACTCATAGACATTTACCACAATTTAACCTCACCAGTTAAGCCGAGAAAATTCCTGTTAGAGAGCTGCAATGTTATTAACAATTTATTTGAGGTGTAACAGATAATAGAGAAAAGGTATAAGCAACCAGATTAGCCAACAGCCACATGCATGTTCAAGTTCTCGGGCAGCAAACCTCCAGCCATTTGCAAACGATAGTAAATCAATCAAGTTTATTTGTGGAGGACAATCCATGCATTTGATTTAGCTCCTTACACCCTAAGGCATTGTAATGGCTGAGCATATGTTTAAATGTAAATCTCAGTATTAAGGTTTTAAGATGCAAGTTGTCTGCCAGTGCGTAGGCCAGCATAAGGGATCAAGTACAAAGCCTCTCTCAAAAATAAAAAACAACACTCTATCATCATTTCTATCATCTCAAAATAAACTGCAATTTACAGTGGTCTTTATCTAGTTTAAAGATCTGACATGATCTCTGTTATATTATATCAGACCTTCATGCACTCTGTCCATCAGCTGCATCCTCGTATCACAGGAGCTTTGCTTTGTGGCATTGATGCATGCTGGGAGTTTTAAATCCTTTGAATTGGGTCACTGGAAGCACATCCAACAGGCAGACGAGGTAAAGCGCAATGATTAGCCTCTAAGCCCAGTCCACAAAGGAGCAATCTGTTTGACGGACTGATCGACAAGAGCAAGAGAGATGTTTCTTGCAATGCTGGCAGGGACACAGTAAAACTGCAGAACACTTATGGTAAGGTAAAATGCAACAGAGCAATTAGCCAGTCAGCTGAAGCTGTCATGTGTAGTCATTTGTTCTGAGTTCATGAGGTTGGAGAGTACCATTATGATGTCAGGTATATTGTTTACATGTATTTGACGTTATTGGCAGTTGGTTGTTGTTACTTTCAAATGATTTTAAAAACTGTTTCATACATATTAAAATCCTTTATTATTATTATTATTATGGTATGAATTTAAAGGCATTGTGCACCCAAAATCTGAAAATTCTGTGATTATTTACCCACCCATGTCATTCCTGTATGACTTCTTTCTTCTGTGTAATTCAAAACAAGATATGGGTTGTTTTTTGGTATTTTTTTTTTGCCTATAAAATGAATATCGTTTCCAGTGTTATTTTAAACTTTGAGTTAAATATTGAATTGTATAAACAAAAACAGTTGACAGACAACAGAATTAAATTTTTTAGGTGCACCCTTGCTTTGAAATCTAGTACGTCAGGTGTTTATTAAATACGCTCTGTAAGGTTGATTTTGCTGTCAGTATATGCATAAATTTAGTAATTCCATATTTGGAATGAAAAAAATCTTTTTATTAATTGACAGAATCTGATTAGGCACAGCTGAGTACTGTGAAGGTAAGTTTGTTAAATTTAGTCTTACCAGTGTTTATTTACAACTGTTTTAAATCTAGACAACATTTTCTCATGCCCCTGCACAGCTGAGTGAGTGAGTCTGGGCTAGCAACATTTGGCGCATAGAGATGGCAGATGGTATATGGGGTATTTATAGGCTGTAGCCCTGCTCCCCTTATGAGTCCAAATTTTTAGCTGCTATACTGTACACACTGTATGATACACAAGCACACGTCTGCGGCATAAAGACCCGGCAGTGATTTCTTGATGAT
>JAUMHE010000043.1:13874012-13885505 GCA_032359235.1 Enteromius mattozi | reverse complement strand
TCAGAATGTAAATGACAAAATACATGACTTTCAATTTTATACTGCTATATGGGAAACTTGTGTTTAACCATTTCTAAGTTTGTAATCCTACACTCCTAAATAACTCCTTAGTCATTAATAAACATTATCCAGCAAGGCCTACGTGAAATCAGCAGAAAAGGAAAGTTGTTCAAAACAACAGCAAATTATTACATATTGATTCAAGACTACGAAGAACTTTTAATTTGTTTGGAATAGCATGCACCAATGATTTGTTCACAATAAGCCCAGAAAGCAAATAGGGTCATTTGTCTATATACTGTTCTTTCTGATATCTGTATGCATGGCCCTGGAGTGTGTGGTTTGCAAACAAAACTGCCAGTATACTGAGCCCTCGCTTCCATTTACTGTGATTGTTTAAGAGTATGTGGCACAGCGCCCGTGTGCTATTCAGCAAACATTACCTTTCGAATCCTAATGTCTGAGTGATATATTCCACATTCACTTCGGTAAAAGCAAGGTCATTCCCAAATCTGGCAGCATCAGCACATTGCTGTGAGAGAGCTTGGGAGAACCTTGAATGAGGGACATGCATTATAATCTTTCCTCGTGCCAAACTTAATCTATAATAGAGTTTGGCTGGAGTAGCGAGACGCTGTAACAGCATTAATAAGCTCAGCGGCTCTCCGGCCCTTCAGTGAGGGACTTATAGAATAGATAACACAGCACTCCAAGGGAGATTGACATCAATCACAACGCAGAAACAAGTGTGACACCTTAAGAGGGGCGAGAGGGGGGCACCAGCCTGTCAGAGGCCTGAAATCCGCAGACACTAGCATTGATCAAAGGCTCAGTGTCCTCTGCTCATTGATTTGACAGCGCGCAGAGTGTGAAAGAGAGGGAGAAAGGCACCAGGGCTTCTCTCAGATGAGAGCTTGACTGCTGTTGGGATTGCTGCACCCTGCCAAGCATGTCGCTGCACTTTAAGCCCTGAGTGCAAGTAGCCTGGTGTCATAATGCTGGATGAAAATATGAAGCAATCCAGCTATGAGAGACATTGTTAGTTTCACATAGTTTTATTTTTTTTTTCAGAACCTTGATTTCATTTTTCTGACACTAAACTTTTTTCACAAAAAAGTCATCACTTGTAACAAGCAGACCAAATTTCAAAACACTGTATTTTGGATTAAATGAGACATATTGTGCTCCTTCTTACAATATGTAATATAAGTAGTGTCCCCAGAATGTGTCTGTGAAGTTTTTGCCAGACAGATCATTTATTATATCATTTTGAAAATGCCTATTTTGAGTGGAAGCAGAAATAGGCTGATTTTCGTGCCTGTCTTTTTAAATGCAAATGAGCTGGTACTCCCTGCCCCTTTTCCAGAATAGATCTGTGCCATTACAGCTCGTACCTGCTAAAAACATCTGTTTTGGTTCTGAATGTCCTGTTTATTGTGCTGAAAACATGCGTTTTAAACCATATTTAAACTTCTGATATGTTACGATTTTCTGAGTGCATACATCTGAAGGACATGGATAGAAAGTGGCTGTCAAAGGCATATGAGTTCTAAACGTTCTAATTCACACATAAGTTTACATTAAAAATACACACAAGTTACAGAAACAGTCGGTTAATTATGTTTGTAAAGGGGAGTGAGATCACGTTCCGTTATGGTGCTACACTCAGACAGTGAAGGTTCCGAAAATGTTTGTGCAATAGAAAGGTTCCATGGATATTAAAGGAATAGTTCACCCAAAAATGAAAACTGGCTGAACATGTATTGACACTTTAGGCCATCCCAGATGTAAATGAGTTTTTAAAATACATCACTTGCTCACCATTGGATCCTCTGCAGTGAATGGGTGCTGTCAGAATGAGAGTTCAAACAGCTAATAAAAGCATGGCAATAATCCACAAGTTATACACATGATTCTAGTCCAGCAATGAACATCTTGTGAAGTAAATATTTGTGTTTTTAGTGCAATATAAGTCCTCTATCCATAATATTTCTTTCTGTAATGACAAATTGTCTGAATCAGGAGAGAAATATGCATACACATCGAGTAAAAGCAATCTAGAATTTTTTTTAAATAAATATGTTAGGGGAATTTGATATGAGAAGAAACCAGGGCATGGACTTTTTTATTGGGGGAAGCATTAATATAGATTATGGACCAGAAGCAACTGTTTAAAGTTAAAATGTATTAATTATGGATATGTTTCTTATACAAACACTGAGCTTTTAACTTCACAAGATGTAAACTGATGGAATGAAGTTATGTGGATTACTTGGGATTATTGTTTTAATCAGCTGTTTGAACTCTTATTTTGACGGCACACATTCACTGCAGACGATTCATAGGTGAGCAAGTGATATAATGATAAATTTCTCCAAGTCTTCGGTGAGTTAAAATTTTTTGGGTGAAATATTAGATGCCAGTTAAAAAGCCTATATTTTTATAAGTGTGCACATACATCAATTTAAAAAGACTAGCATAGAGAATACCAGCTCTAAATCAAAAATAATTTGCTACATAAAAACTGCATTCCTTAGCTAGCAGTAAAAAGCTGCTTCATAATCAGCTCAAGGTTTCTTAAAACTATAATGTCTTTCATGTCTGCCATCATATGAATAGTATATGTGCACATGCCAGGTTAATCTGTACTTTTTGAGGAAAGTTCAGCCAAAACTTTGATAGAACTGTGGTAGTTTCATTAGAGGTGTCTTCAGTATCCCTCTTCTGCTGGTGTGAAATTGAGGTATTGATTACTGAGGCTGAAACCAGTGTAAAGCCTGGAAATTGTGTTCTTGCTTGCTTCTGCATAATCTATACACAATTCGATGTGTGATCTATGTTTGTGGTTTTCTGACACTGATGGATATGGTCTGTGTCTTGGCTAAATTATTCATGAGAACATTAAATTGCACATATAAAAGCTTATTTAAAAAAAATCAGAAACATCTTTTACTCTCAGACTGATACATAGTGCTTCAATCTAGAATGCTAGTGTGCTTAGGAGCAGAAAACTGTTTAGAATGATTGTTTTGGCTCTGAGGCAATAAATAATGCACTGCTATAAACTGCAGCGAAAGCAAGAGAGTGTCTGAGGGCAAAGCACAGATACATTATGATGAGTTGCATTGTGATTTCATAATAGCATGATGGATGACAAGGCTCATGTCTCTTTCTTCAGAAAAACCACTTGAGTCCTGTCTAGAAGCAAAACATCTATGCACATGTGTTTGTGGATCCTGAAATTTTGAATTAGCTAAATATCCAGTTAATAAATTATGATCATGTAAAATGTTTAAAGCATGATGGATTTAAATAGGATGTGTTGTGAAGTGTTTCTGGTCACTAGCAATTTTTCTGTATAGACTGAACGCACTGTGATGTGACAGAATTACACCCAATTACAGTAAATGTGAAAAGGGGTTAATATGCAATTTTAAGGGGTGTTTTTTTAAGTAGTAGGTGCAGCTACACATTGTGAGAAATAGAATCAAGGATTCAACGACATATTTGGTGACTGATAAAAAAAAAATATTGCTTGTCATTCATTTCTGTCCTTGCGAAAAAGTATTTTTGGAAAAACATTCATGATTTATTCTTTCTTAGACTTTTCAAAATTAACACATTTACTTAAATATTAATAAAAATAATGATTCATTTTTTAACACATTTACTTTGGTCATAAGTGCTGAGATCAATTACAGTTACAGTATTTAATTCTGTTGGGAGCATTGGTGATCTAAAACAAAATGGGTACATAAAAATATACAGTCTTAGGGTCACTGAAAATTATTTTGGAGCGATGATTGGAGTATATATTACTAGTATATAATTTAGTTTTCCTACTTTAAAATTTCAAATTCTGTTCAACTATTAATTAAACTGTGAAATTTATTTTAAGTAAAAACTGATTGTACCCCAAAATTATTTGAGGGGTCTAACTTGGAATCAAAATGTTTGAAAGACCCTGTTAGTACAATACACAATCATCTAAGCATTTCTTTTCCCTACATAGGTCTAGAAAGCGAGTGGTGAAGCTGAAGGCCCAAGATGCCTGAGCAGAGCAACGACTACCGTGTGGTGGTGTTTGGAGCAGGGGGTGTGGGCAAGAGCTCCCTGGTGCTCCGTTTCGTGAAAGGCACTTTCCGGGACACCTACATCCCGACGGTGGAGGACACGTACCGGCAGGTGATCAGTTGCGACAAGAGTGTCTGCACTCTGCAGATCACAGACACAACCGGCAGCCACCAGTTTCCTGCCATGCAGCGTCTGTCCATCTCCAAGGGTCACGCGTTCATCCTGGTCTACTCCATCACTAGTAAGCAATCCCTGGAAGAATTAAAGCCCATATACCAGCAGATTCTCGCTATCAAAGGCAATGTAGAGAACATACCTATCATGCTCGTGGGAAACAAGAGCGATGAGACTCAACGGGAAGTGAAGACCGAAGACGGAGAAGCCCAGTCCAAGATCTGGAAGTGTGCTTTCATGGAGACCTCGGCTAAGACTAACCACAACGTCACTGAGCTCTTCCAGGAGCTTCTCAACTTGGAGAAGAAGAGAAACATGAGTTTGAACATCGATGGCAAGCGTTCTGGGAAGCAAAGCAGGGCTGACAAGCTGAAGGGAAAATGCAGCGTCATGTAGAGCGCTTGTTAGAGACATGGTGAGATAAAGCCGAGAGATTGTGAGAGTGATAACATAACAAAGGAAAGGAGCTGAGGAGGGGAAAATGAATGGAGATGGTATTATTTGACATTTCATGCTTATTTCCGATAACAAGGATTTTACTCTGACATCCTTCACCATCAGTCTCTGGCCTTAACAAGCTCTGGCCTGTTCGTATTGCCTTGTCTGTTTCTATTACAGAGCATCGCCACCGTCTCTCACATCTGAGAAACATTCAGGCAGCAATCGCTTGCTAAATAGCCCTTTTTGAGTTCATGATGCAGATAAGACTTTGCATAATGGCAACTAAACATTTGTTTTGTATATTTATTAATGTTAAGCAAGCAGCGTTAATATGAGATTATATAACAATATAGTCAAACCACCCTTTAATATTTTATTACAGGTTGTATAGAATCCACTTTTTATTTGTTGTCCTCATAACATTTGGATGATTACTTTTGCATGTCCAGATGCTTTTATCGAAAGCAACTTACAATTGGGTATTTTTTATATCTTAAAAAATACCAAACCAAAATTTAGGACAATGATTTTTATTAAACATTAGCAAAATACCAGAATAATGCTTTGTAAAATTATTACCTGCAGTGACATTAAGGCAGATCAAAAATCTAAAAGCATATAGACACTTCATATTTCATGATGCGCAGGCACACTCATCATCATCTCTGGCATTCAGCTGCTCAAAATTGAGACACTTCTGGCCTTCCTAGTAATTTGGAGTGAGCCAGAATCTCCATTTTCTTTTTTATGTTTCTCAAGATGAACTGCTCATTTTTTATAACTGTATAACTAAGACAATAACAGATGTAGTCAATCAGGAAATGAATGCATTTGCAGGAGGTGCATTTTGGCAGCAAAACTAAATTGAGGAAGCAAGACTTCTACCCTATTTATAGAGGCTAATGTGAACACCAAAGAGTATATATAATATGGCCATCTGAAGTTATTAGAGTTTTTGGATATAAAAGAAACAAACATTTAATGTTTGAACATTTTTATTTACATCACAGTACCAGACATTACAGGAGTTTTTGGCTTGAAATTATTCAGTTTTTGTGTTCTCAGTGACCCTTATAGGAAGGTAAGAGAATGCAATCACACTGCAAATCAGCCTTTGACAAAAGAAATGCTTCAAAGGGCCTTGATTGTATAGCATTATATTTAAATTTAACCAGCTTATTGCCTTTGTACAATGAAGTGAGAAAGAGCCCCTTTAATATGTTTTTAGGTTGTGCATTACACATCTGCTATTATTAATCAATGTTGTGCTGGTTTGCCAGGTTTTGAACAGGGTACACTAGAAATGAGTAGAAAAGAGCTTTATACAACAAGATTTCAGAAAACTATAATACAGAAAATACCAAATTCACATGGTATATTTTGTCAGACGTGTAAATTAAGCAATTATAGTGACATATTATAATCTTATGGTAAAAAGCGAGAAGTTTATTAAACACTCATATGAATGATAACATTTCACACGAGTAAAACCATATATTTTATTTCGGCGCAGGTAGAAAAATAGCATTATAAATAAGTAGAAGAATATTATACTCCACCCCCTGTAGACAGTAACTATAATATATACTAATGATATATACTGTGACAAGCATTGCAATAGTTTATCAGCTGTCCGTTAATATTATGACTCAGCCTGTTGCCTCTGATTGATGATTAATATTTTAATATTAGTTCCCTGGATGCCCTACCAACACATTCATCCCCTTAAAATATTGCGATAATTTACCACCTCTCTACCGGTGACAGCAGTTCTGCTCTGCATAGTTTATGCAGTCATATCAAGATAAAAAATCCCCTCTTTTATCACTTTGCAGAGTTTGCTGATTTATGGCTTTGTAATTTGCTAAATTCATAACAATGCCTCATCTATCTATCGTGACTGTATTGGAATCCGTTATACCTGAATCTACGTGTCCAATCTCTATAAAGCCCACTCAGCTGGAGTATGAGTCACGCTGCTGATACCATCAGAGCCACTGCAAGCTGCACGAGAGGAAAACTGCAGAGCGCCTTGCATTTTACATGCATGGGAAGTCTGCGCTCTCTGTAGAGTGTCAGCTACCTGCCACCCTTTCGCTTGACTTGCCTCCGCAATGCCAGTGCCCACCAGTTCTGTGTATAACATAATTTTTTTAACCCATGTCTTGCATTTTTGATTGTATATATTTGTAAATTGTATGTAAAGAATATGACACTGCACTGACTCTTGTCGGATGAACCTATAGACGTAGACACAATTCCTTTAAAAGCTCTTCATGTGCTTGCTTGGAATCCCAGGGGACTTTTATGTATACATCTGAATTATCTTCATGCATTTTTTCAGTTTGATATCTTAAATCTGGTTTACACAGTGAGCACTTTAAATGCCTAAGGGTAATGGAATGTACTGTGAAACGTATGTAAATTATGACCTCCATTTCATAAATCTAACTACGCATGGTCCCACTTGATGTTTAGCCAGCATGAGGGCAAGCAACAAAACTGTGAAGTGACTTTTCAACTCTGCATTTTATTATTTTCTTTTTTGTACAATATTTTACAAAAGTTTTTTTCTTTTTCTTTTTTTATTACTATAACTATTAGCTACTACTGTGTATGATATGTCCTTTAGCAATAGTCTTCCTATGACATGGTATGCTGTGCCCACGCATCCCAAATGAAGGAGAATACGTACTAATATATATGTATAGATATATATATACTTGCAAATATTCTCTAATAAATCTGCAAATTGATTTTCATAATAAAAAGACTGAAAGCAAAAGCGCTGTCTTTTTCCCCCCTCAAAACATCTGATTGTAGCGCCATGTGCTAAACCTGGTTTCCATGGCAACATAATGAGGAACGCTACACTTTTGGCTGACCCAGGTGTGGACTCTTCAATACACAAATGATGGAATTTACAAAGCAATAATGCATAAAAGCACATTCAGTCTGTGCTGCACGCAGGGTTTTATGGGACAAAGCAGACTGAGTAGTCAGAAAGAACTACATTTCTCGTGAGTGCTGCAGAAGAGCTTTAAAACCATGCTATTAAGGCAAAAGATGGCTAATTTAAGAATTGTGATGATATATACTGTGCAAAAGTCTTAGGTCACGAATATTTTCAGCAACAAAAAATGGTTTTAAGTGGGTTATTTCTATCCTTTGCGGTAGCGTATCAGTTGGAAATATCAGTTTACATTTCCAAACATTATTTTTGTCATTAATTGTAATAATGCAGTGAGATTATTGTCTGCACAAGGAGTCTGAAAACAGCCAGTGCTCCACACAGAGATCTAATCTGATCATCATCCAGTCTTTTTTGGAATGACATGAAGAAACAGAACAAACTGAGACAGACTAAATCCAGAAGAACTGTGGAGAACAACGCCTCCAAGATGAAGAAAAAAAACCTACCTGGAAAGCTACAGTGCTGTTCAAAGTTTAAGACACTTGTGTAAAAATGCTGTAAAATGAGGACGCTTTCAAAACTAATGCCATAAATAAATTTCATTTATCAATTAACTTCTATTAACTAAATTAAATAAATATTTGGTATTACAGCTTTTGGTAAAACAGCTTCTGTTCTGAGGTACACTTGCCCATAGTTTTTCAGGTAGCTTTCCAGGTAGGTTTTTTAAGCATCTTGGAGACGTTACCACAGTTCTTCTGGATTTAATCGGTCTCAGTTTGTTCTGTTACTTCATGTCATTCAAGACAGACTGGATGATGATCAGATTAGATCTCTGTGTGGAGCACTGGCTGTTGTCAGACTCCTTGTGGAGACAATAATCTCACTGCATTATTACTATTAATGATAAAAATAATGTTTGGAAATGTAAACTGATATTTCCAACTGACAAGCTACTGCAAAAGATAGAAATAACCGACTTAAAACCATTTTTTGTTGCTGAAAATAATAGTGGCCTAAGACTTTTTCACAGTACTGTATATATATATATATATATAAATACATAATGATCATATATTAAAAAATACAATGCATATAGAAATAATAGCAACACACACACACACACACATATAATGATTAGAATTTTTAAAATATGAAATTATTATTATTATAATTAAATTATTTAAAATTATATTTGAAATATTATTTTATATAAATTTTTATTATATTTATTATTTCCAAATGTGCCGTGCTTACAATGATATGTAAGATAAATACATGATGATTATATGAGAAATACAATGCGTAAATAAAAACACACATTCAATGATTAGAATTTTAAACTTATATATAAATTATATTTATCTTTTGTTTATATTCACTATATTTATATTAATTATATCTACATTGATTCCAAATGTCCAGTGCTTATAATGATAATTATAATTATACGAAAAAAGAGAAATACAGTGCATATATTAAATAATAACAGACACATATGACTAAAATGTTTAAATATATTTTATATATATATATACACTTATATTCATTCCAAATGTCTAGTGCTTGCAATGATAGAGAAATACATAATGATTATAAATATATAATAATAAAACACACAGACACACATAATATTTATATTATTTTATATTATTTATATTTATGATATTTATACTGATTTATTTACATATTTCCTAGTGCTTACAATAATATATAAAAGAAATACATAATGATGAGAAACACAATGCATAAGATAATTTATAAATAAATTATATGCACACAATGCATATAAAAAATATATTGTTTAAAGGTGCCATATGATACAGTATTTTAAATTGTTCTCTGATATCTCTGATACTAACAATCAAATGGATACTTTATGGATACAAACTCTTTTAACCCAGTCTTGTATACTCTGAATTGCCAATTTCTATCCTGTTCTAAATATTTAAATTATCTGCCTTTGTATCTCTTTAAGACAAGGAGGGAGCTAAAACATGGCAGGTTGGATCAGGAGCTTCGCTATAATGTTTTTAGAATCAAACCAGCAGCACAGAGCAAAACATGGCTGCTGGGGAACCTTCATGAATCAACTCTCCTGTGACTGTGATCCACTGCTTCATTCTCTTTTCTGTCTCTCTTTCTCCCCCCCGCCTCCCAACAACTGCACCACCTCATTCCTTTCTCAGCAGTATTGCAATTTCCATGCAGACTGTTAGATGGACCGCTGCTATCTGAGAGAGAGAGAACAGAGCAGAGAGAACTGTGACTTCAAAGCATGAGAAAATGATACAGAAAATACTCTGCCATCAGCGAAATTTCATGTTCCAGAGGACCTAACGCTAATGCAGTAAAAGTATTTTCCATTCCCATTTACTATAAATACATCACACTGTAAAAATACGGCAACTGTGCTGTGCCAAGTCAAATGTTAGCACAAATCATTTGGGACCTTTGCGAATCCTTGGGCTCCTGAGGGAGGCTGTGAAGTGAAGCAGAAAGAAGAGACAAATCGTCCGCATAGTCCTTGAATAAAACAGTAGAGCATCTCAAAGCAAACAAATACAGAGGTAAACATCTTTAACATTTACAAGCACAAAACTCATGGGTCAGTTTATATGCATTTCATAATTAAAAAGGCCAAAACTTTTACATTTTAGATGGCTTAGAAAACAGGTACAAACTCAAACCTACTTTCGGCTCATCTGTGAATGGAAATCAAACTCCCACTGGATACTTTTTAATATACTGTGCTTAAAAAGGTATTATGCTAGATTAAAAGTCCACTAGACTGTTAGCTGCCTCACTAAATGATAACTACAGTGAGGCAAAAAAAGTATTTAGTCAGCCACCAATTGTGCAATTTCTTCTACTTAAAAAGATGAGAGAGGCCTGTAATTTTCATCATAGGTATACCTCAACTATGGGAGACAAAATGAGAAAAAAAAATATATTTTAGGATTTTTAAAGAATTTATTTGCAAATTATGGTGGAAAATAAGTATTTGGTCAATAGCAAAATTTCATCTCAATACTTTGTTATATACCCTTTGTTGGCAATGACAGAGGTCAAAGGTTTTCTGTAAGTCTTCACAAGGTTTCACACACTGTGGCTGGTATTTTGGTCCATTCCTCCATGCAGATCTCCTCTAGAGCAGTAATGTTTTGGGGCTGTCGCTGGGCAACACAGACTTTCAACTCCCTCCAAAGATTTTCTATGGGGTTGAGATCTGGAGACTGGCTAGGCCACTCCAGCACCTTGAAATGCGTCTTACGAAGCCACTCCCTCATTGCCCGTGTGGTGTGTTTGGGATCATTGTCATGCTGAAAGACCCAGCCACATTTCATCTTCAATGCCCTCGCTGATGGAAGGAGGTTTTCACTCAAAATCTTACGGTACATGGCCCCTTTCATTCTTTCTTTTACACGGATCAGTCGTCCTGGTCTCTTTGCATAAAAACAGCAAAACAGCCCCAAAGCAAGTTGAGTTTTTACTAAAAAGTTCTATTTTGGTTTCATCTGACCATATGACATTCTCCCAATCCTCTTCTGGATCATCCAAACGCTCTCTAGCACACTTCAGACTGGCCTGGACATGTACTGGCTTAAGCAGGGGGACACATCTGGCACTGCAGGATTTGAGTGCCTGGCGGTGCAGTGTGTTACTGATGGTAGCCTTTGTTACTTTGGTCCCAGCTCTCTGCAGGTCATTCACTTGGTCCCCCCGTGTGGTTCTGGGATTTTTGCTCACAGTTCTTGTTATCATTTTGACCCCAAGGGGTGAGATCTTGCGTGGCGCCCCAGATCGAGGGAAATTATCAGTGGTCTTGTATGTCTTCCATTTTCTAATAATTGCTCCCACAGTTGATTTCTTCACACCAAGCTGCTTAC
>JAUMHE010000043.1:13838265-13858150 GCA_032359235.1 Enteromius mattozi | reverse complement strand
ATATGTCTATATATTTGTGTCTATATTTGTGTCTATATATATATATATATATATATATATATTATCTGTCTGTGTGTCTATATATATATATATATATATATATATATATATATGGGATTGCTCTTTTAGTTCTGTTTATTTACATTAAAGAAAAAGTGCAGGTTTCTAATTATTTTTTACACGTTGTTTTTATTAAAAAAATGCATTAAATTAAAAAAAATCATTAAATAAAATTACAATGTTGTATTAAATTAAACTTCAAGTTAAGAAGTTAAAGTTGCTAAGTTTCATTGTCCCTTTAATATTAGAATTTTTTTTTTTACATTGTATGCATTAAAATACATTTAATATATACTATTGTTCAGATTGTTTGGGGTCAGTAAGATTATTTTTAAGAAATGGAATAAAAGTAATATAACTAAATCTTTTTTTCTGTCCTCTCAGCAAGGGCAGAATAAACTTAAGAATTATAATACTATAAAGGAGTATTAGATTTTAAGAGTTTTGCTTTAAACATTTTTCTGACATTTCTATTCATCAAAGAATCCTGTAAAAAATGTAAATAAAAATAAAAATTCACAATCATTATCATCATAAGAAGATTATTAAATCAGCATACCAGAATTTCGAAGGATTGTGTGACATGACTGGAGTAATGGCTGTTGAAAATTCAGCTTTACCATCACAATAATAAATGACATTTTAAAATGCATTAAATGAAATGAAATCATGCATTACATTTTTAAATGTTGCACAATATTATTTATATACTTTTTTACTGTATTTTGAATCAATTAAATGCTTGCTTAGTGAGCATAAGAGACCAATACCAAACATTTTTTATGTAACATTGAAATGTAAGGTATGCATACTGTGCATTACTTTGTAACATTTTAAATGTCTTTGCAATGTAAGCTAGCATCTTATGAAAAACACATTAAAGTGGTCACATGTGCATGTCGTTATAGGTCAGCCTTAAAATGCAACAGCCAAATGTTTTGCTCTCTGTACACCAAGGTGCTCTAAAAAGGTAGAAGATCCCAATTTTATAGCGTGTAGCATGTTGCATTAGTATCCCATTAAGAATATCTATGGCTTACATGTGTTGTGAAACCAGGATTTGTGGTCACAATAGCTTCATGTAACATTCAACATAATTTGCATAGGACAGCATTCCAACAATTCCTCCGACTGTTAAACACATGCTTAATGAATTCCTTAGCGTCATTTTTCACTCGATGATCGTTTAAAGGTATTATCATAAAGTGGCTTGACTTGAGCTATTCAGATCTCCTCAAATCCCTCTTTTGTCTGTCTTTTTGCTAAGCAAGTTTTCACAGGGTGGTGCAGGTACCACGGAGTGATGCACACACCGGCAATGCCAGCTCCACCTGTCTGATCAAACGTTTCGGTGAGGTGTTGGCGATGTTGTGCCGGTCCCTAACCTCAAGAGTAATCATAATCATAATTACACTGTAAACTCACCATATTGATGCTAGGGACCTTTTTTTGTAAAGAAAACAGTCCCATAATGCTTATTTTTATCAGGTCTTTGTGTTTTTGCATGCAGCATGTGTCTGCCAGAACTCTATCAGTAATGCTTCTGCAGGGAACACGTTGTATAAGCCTGTCCAAACAATTTCCACCCACTTCAGTCTATTGTCCCTCTGTCTTTCTTTTTCTCTCTGCCTGGTCATGAGTCTGTCTGTCTCTGTGTCTCTCTACACATCCGTCTGTTTCCCCACCGGTCACACCCTCACACACGAACGTTCTGTGACCCCTCTGTGCACATGCTGACGTGAGCAAACACTTTGTCACATGATCTCAGCTGGGAGATGAAAAATCTCATTCATTTCCTTTCGTTTCCTTCCCTCGTTCCCCTCCTCCTGCGAGTGTGCTGCTTTGCTGGAAAGTCCTGTAAACCGAAGAAAACACTTCTGGTATTTCGGTGTGCAGCTGATCAGGTTTATAGGTGTTTTCAGTTTCTGATTCTTGTAAAAAGCTCTGCAGCAGCTGACTGAGCCTGTCAGGAACAGGGAAGGGTGGGGAACATAGTCATGTTGATCATTCAGAGTCACGGTGGTGCAGCATTGCAACTTTGTGAACTTATCATGAACTTATGAATTAGAAAAATAACGAATGTTTTGGACAATCTCTGTCTGCAGTTGTTTTAAAAAACAAGACAGTCATGCCTTAAACTTATGCTACTGGTTGTGCCAATGTTGCTGCATCAAAATGTACACCATGCTTAGGCAAACATGCTTATGTATAGTAGAGATGTGCAAATCTAGTTTGTGGTTAGCTGGCTGTGAGGACATGCATATGCTAGCATACTCCAGAATGTACTCCTAAAATCTTTAGAATTTTCTCCTAGTAAAATTGACCAAAAATATTGATAATTCATCCCGTACACTGATTTTTGTCCAGTCAAATGCTACGTCTCCATGCAACCAGCCAGCTGGTAGTAAATTATGGTTCAGGGCTGATGAATCTCCAGCTTATTGGCTTTAAAAAAAGAAAAGAAATAAGTTCTGTGCAAACTTCTTGGGGTTAGAAAGTTAGTACTTGTATTCACCAAGAATGCATTAAATGAATCAATAGTGATAGTAAGGATAATTTATAATCGTGCAAAAAGAGTTCTATTTCAAATACATAATTTTTTTTTAACTTTCTATCATCAGCAAATCAAAAAATTTGTATTACGGATTCTACAAAACTATTAAGCTGCACAACAGCTTTTAACATGCTAATAATAGGACATGCTACACCCAGAGCATTATATCAGAGTGATTTCTAAAAGATCATGTGACACTTAAGACAGGAATAAATCTAAATTCTGCCATCACAACAATAAACATTGTTCACATGTTTGTGATCAAGTAAATGCAGACTTGGAACTTTTTTCGAAAAATTTATACTGACCCCCAATTTTTAAACAGTAGTGTATGTTACATATTTTAACATCAAAAATGAAAACAGCCATCTGCTTTAATTCAGAAATGACCAGTGTTTACTGCTGCTCATAATTTAATTGCTTTGTTTGTAGTAAGCTATTTAAGCATTATTTTAACAACTTAAGCTGTCTACATCATAAACTAGTATTAGAAATAATGAAGCAGCTATTATTTTCACAAGCTTCTATAATGAGCCAGCACAAATTCCAATGGCCTAAATACTCGCCAGACTCAGATTTCACTGGAACTTGCTTTATGAGATGATCTTTCCCGGGCAGACTCGATGGGCCGTTGATCAGTTCTTGTTGACGGCCAGAACACTGTTTTCCTCTCTTACCCCCCCCTTTTCCTCCCTCGCGCTCCTTGTTTAGAACAGTCATATACGGTATTCCCGCCGAGTGCTCAGAGAGCGGGAATGTAGGAAGCATCTGGAGCCTGGTGAGATTACTGCGTGAGCCGGCACGTTGCCACCAGGTGTCCGTTAGAGTCAGGGGCTTTTTGATTTAATTCTGCCGCTTGATTGGAAAGCTGGCGGGAACTGCCGCCTCACTTTGAACTTGGGAGGAAAAAAAAAGTCTGCCTGCAAAGCCGCGCATATCAGAGCAGACTGTGACCAAACTGAATGATGCATTCTTCACATTCTCACTTGACCACTGTTTGCATGCTGCATCCTGAATTTATCAATGCCTTTTAGGTGCTTCAGAGACATACCAGAGAAGTCAGAAGTGAAAAAAAAGCATGGGAAGAATGTTTGCTTGTTGTAATGGTCTGTTGCAAATTGAGTTCAGTTTCTTAACACATTAGGTATCATGAACAATGAACAACATAAATAACTCATCTATTTGCTGTTTATTTTGGTTAGCTTTTAATTATTGGTGAATATGCAAAAGCTCAAAATGGCTTAAAATAGAGCACAGAGACTTAAGGGTGGGGTCCAGTTTTCCAGTGCCCCCTTCCTCCTCCTCTTCCTCACTTGATCAGAATACCACAGAGTGGAGAAAGAGACGCCTGTTTTGGAGACTCTCCTTGGCTCTGCAGACCGCACAGTTATGTGAAGGAGCAGGGTGTGATTGCACGTGAACCTGGTTCCAGCTCAGAGAGAGAGAATGAGGAGTGTGTTTGTGTTTAAGTCATGGATAAGGGTTAATAATCCTTACTGCCTGAAGAGAAAATAAAGATCCAGAGGGAGTTCAGCGCACTCAGTGGTGCCTTGTGACATGGTCTAAACCTCTCTGATTTTTTTTTTAATCCACTTTTTGTAGAGTAAGCATGTTGTAAAATGTTCATAAATGTACATCTGTGAACACATGTCCTTTAAAAAAAAAAAAAAAAGAAGCATACTTTAGAAAAGTATGTATTCTTTAAATATGCTTTAAAGACTCCTAGTTACATGTTAATAACAAATAAATTAAGTTATATTCATATTAAATACAATAAACCTGAGTGTTTCTGACCCACTTAAGTCAGACATCTTTATTTGTATTTTCTTAATTGCTTTTGAAATGTAATTAAAGTGTATTCCGAATGTACTGACAACTTTTATAGTGAGCTAAAGCATGTCACATATCTGTTGAAACTTTTATTTATTTAAATATTTGAATATATGTGAAATATAATTGATGAAATTGCAGAATTTTAATATATAAACTTGCTATTGCAGTATTTTTAATATCATGCATATAGTAATTTAAGTGCAATATAAAAAAACACACTGCAATACATGCAAATAAGTATGTTTTTAAAGCACAACAGAACATTGACTTAAATAATGAATTAAAATATACTCTTAAAATGTTTCATTTGCAAACTGCGCTTTATAGGTTAAGAAATGCATGAAAGTGAATTCTCTTTAATTACACTTAAAGGGATAGTTCACCAAAATGAAAATTCTGTCATCATTTACTCGCCTTCAAGTAGTTCCAAACCTGTATGAATTTCTTTGTTCTGCTGATCACAAAGAAGATATTTTGAAGAAGGTTTGTAACCAGGCTGTTTTGGGTCACCATTGACTCCCATAGTATTTTTTTCCTACTATGGAAATCAATGGTGACCCAAAACGGCCTGGTTACAAACTTTTTTAAAATATCTTTCTTTGTGGTCAGCAGAACAAAGAAATACATACAGGTTTGGAACTACTTGAAGGTGAGTAAATAGCAGAATTTTCATTTTTGGGTGAACTATTTTTTTAAGCTACCTTTTATTTCATTAATATTGGATTCTCTGCAAGTACAATATTTTAAATATACTTTAATATACTATCGAATTAAATTAAGAACCCTTCTCTTTCACAAGGGTAGTCATGTGTGAAGTCAAACAAGTCTTCTTAATGCGATTGTACGTTGGAGATGCATTACTTCCTTCAAATATTTGATTACACAGATGAGATGAAGACCAAGCACGGACTATGCACAAAACCTGCTGTAGCTTGATAAGAACTGTACATATAAACAAACTTTCTGTAATGCACCATCTTGTTTTAATCTCCACTGCTGCAGTATTAAAATTTGTTGTAGTGATAAAAGTATAATGTATCTGTGTTAATTCACTTTTTTAAGCACACTTCTAGCTGCAAATTGCAAAAAGCAATTGGAAAATTTATGTTTAGACCCAAATGCACCAGTTACATGTCTCACTTGTGCATGTATAACTTACTGCTTTTCAGTAGATGAGATTAAATCACAGCAGCCTACATGGAACCTATAATTGGTACACACTGTGGCTCTGTCTGCCCAAATCTTGCAGTTTTTCTGTGAGGGTTTTCTTTTTTAAAAGAAAAAAAAAGAAGATGTGGTTGGAAAAAACTGTGCAGAGAGACATCGTCCTTTATGAGACCTGTATGTTTGAATGAATATGCCAATGTATGTTAGAGTGCTGCAATTATGTATGCAGAGCCGCTGTGCCCATTTCCTGGAATGCAGCACATGGAGCCGTGAAAGAGACTGTGTTTGCTGTGAGAAGACAAAGCCCAGGCACTAAGCAACATATGTTTAGAACTACGGCCCCTTCTAGGAACGTCCTGGAATGCCAGGGGTGCAGCTCTGGTTTGAGAAAGCGCGCGTGCGGAGCAAAGGGAAGGGACGTACAAGGAGCGTGTTTGTCTCTAGAAAGAACCAAACCTTTCACTGCCTCCAGTGTTTCCTGCATTTCTGCGGTTGCTTTGATAGTCACCTCTCTGTGGGTGTGCTGATATTAAAATTTACTTGGAGTTGCTAAGTGGTTCTTAAAATGACATTTTGGAGGATGCAACTGTATGAAAGACTTGTGTTGAGCAAAACTCTTGACCTGAGCACTGTCTAAACGGTTTATGCTATGAAGCTATTAAAGTAAAGGAATCACATTCATGCTGTTTTAAGCCAGTATGACATTTTTCTGTTGACAATACAGTTCTGTTTTTCAGACAATACAAAAGGTCATATTTTTAAAAAAAAATATGTGTCTTTACAATGAAAGTTAGATGGAGTGTTTTGGACCCCAGACATGAAGAAGTTTGATTTTGTTACCCCTTTTTAGTTTATGGGTATGCGCCTGTCTATCCTCACACATTCTATCTTTTAGAACACTTGATCCTAAAACAAGGAGGGAGAAGATAAGCCACTGTGTTTAGCCTCAGAGGACAGACGCACCTGTCTTCAGTCTGATTGATGGACCCCCCCGAACTGGGTGGTCTGGACTGATGTTGCTGGGTAGTTGTGTGGTCAGAGCTGTCAGACAGATATTTTAATTTACATGTATATTATTTATATATCTAAACTATTATTTTAGATATATACCTCACTAGAGACCTCACTTTCTCAAATAATCAGAGATGATTGTAAAATTGAAAGGGTTTGTTTACTCAAAAATAAAAATTAAGTGTACACATCCTCATGTCATTCCAAATTTGTATTTGTTTTATGTTTTTGTCCATGTATTAAAAATAAGGAAGATTCAAAATATTACAACTTATAATGTCTTCCAAAAGTATGTAATGAGTTGAAAGCACCTCAAGAAGCAGTTAATTATTTTATTTAATAAAAATTGTCTGTATGTGGTATTGTATGTGCATTAAATTTTGCTTCCATTGTAATTTGTTGCTTTTCTTTTTTTTTTTGGTTGTTGTAGAATTTTCTCCTTTTACTTGGCACGATAACCGATGGCAGAGAATGTCGACGACTAATAACATAGCCCAGGCAAGGAAGTTGGTGGAGCAGCTGAGGATCGAGGCAGGCATCGAACGTATTAAGGTACACAAGATTTCATTATTCTGTGTGACGTGCTCTCTATAAACAGTGTTTTTTTTTTTTGTCCTTCTTAATCAAGATGGTGGTAGTATGAGAGAAAACTCTTTGAATAATCCTGTTAAATTTTATGTTTTAAAAAATGGCAGTTTGTCAGAAAATCTGAACACTATGACAGTATAAAAAGGTGCCTGTTTGTTTTACACCTTACAACCATATAGGGTTGCACTTTATTTGTGTCATTGTTGCAGTCTAATTATACATTTAGGAACTGAGTAATATTAAGTGTATATGGTTGGGGTTAGGATTAGGGTTTGGCTTAGGGTTAGTTGCATGCAATAATTTATTGTTGTTATATGGTAAGTACATGTAACGTGTAACAGGAACACTTTAAAATAAAGGGTTTCCCCATATAGTTCATTAAGTGATATATTGTTACTATGAGTATAAACTTCTTTTACGTTAAAGGGATGTTCACGCAAAAATGAAAATTCTGTCATTAATTTCTCACCCTCGTGTTGTTCCAAACCTGTACGACCTTTGCTCATCTTCGGAACACAAATTAAGATATTTTTTATTAAATCTGAGAGCATTCTGACTCTCCATAGACAACAGTGTAGCAAAAATGTCCCCAGACCCAGAAAGCAAGGACACCGAAATAATGACTTTAAATTCAACAATTCTTCTTTTCTGCAAAGAGGTTGAATGATTGATGTCACATGGACTATTTTAATGATGTCCTTACTACCTTTCTTGGCCTTTCTTGTTACTGTCTATGCAGGGTCAGAAAGCTTTGGGATTTTAGCAAAAATATCTTAATATTTGTTCAGAAAGTGAACAAATGTCTTGACGGTTTTGGAGCAACATGAGAATGAGTAATTAATGAGATAATTTTCAGTTTTGGGTGAACTAGCCCTTTAAAATGAACCATAATAATAAAGGTGGCACAATAGAAAGCCATATGATGAATCAAGAGTTCAACTTCAGTGCCCTATTCATAAATGATGACTAATACTTATATATAGACTATTCACAGAGTCATACACAGTTCATCACTAAAATACTGCAATAATCACTAATTAAACAAGAGAAAATAGTGTTTCTGATGTACAAATTTATGTTTTTGATGGTATTTTGCAGTAACATTGCATATAATAAAGTGCTAAACCATTTTTAAATCATTTTGCGCATGTTAACAAATTAACTGATTTTCGCTCTCTGTATCACCATTTCTCTCTGGTTTTCCCAGGTGTCTAAGGCTGCTGCAGACCTCATGAGTTACTGTGAGCAGCATGCCCGCAGTGACCCTTTGCTGGTGGGGGTTCCCACCTCAGAGAATCCTTTCAAAGACAAGAAGCCTTGCATCATTCTATAGCTACTCTGTCTAGGCCAGCTCTCCCAGTCCCACTTTAACCGCTGTCCATCCCCAGTCAATGGGCAATTCAGTCCAACACTTCTTTTTACCTGGGATCCACAGTATTCTCCAGAAAATAAATGACACACTCTCTCGGTAAACACAAAAAGGGGCAATATCTGAATACCTAGCGTCATGTAGCCCGGCGTTGAGTGAATCTATATGTATGAATCTGCACAGCACGCCTGTCTAAATTCATGCATATAGACGTACTTAACAGGAGGTGGCAGATTTTGAATTTCAACACACTATTTCAAAAGATTACACAGAGACTGAGAGATACTCCAGCATGTTTTTCAGTGCAGCGGCTGACCTTGTTACCATAGGTGATGGTGGAGAGTAGAGGAAGACAGTCACGATTATGCCGACTGACTAGCTGGCTAGCCCAGTCACACTGTGGTAGACGCTTGTTCGGTATTAACCCTGCATTGTTACGTTGAATCTGCAAGCTAAAGGTTCATTTTAGATTTATATGGCCAAAATTTGCTCCAGGTATGCTTACCTTTAGCACATTTCATGTTTTACAAAGGGATTCAAGACATTAACCAGAGTTGCCAATATTTTTACTTTTTTTCTGAGCTGTAGTTTTACTTTTCATCTTTTAAAAAAAAAAAAAAAAAACCTCATTAGACTCAATGCTTTGTTTTTTTCTAGTGTTTATACTATATTTCAAAATCCTCAAACACCAAGTTACAAAAGAATAATTTTATATAATGCAGAAAATATATTTACCTAATAATATCCTTCCCAGTCCCTTCCTAAAGTGCAGTTCGGTGTGTGTGTATACATATATATATTTATATATATATATATATATAGATATATATAAAAATGAGCCCTATTATTTGAGATATTAATCTGAAATAAAAAACAATGATATTTGTGGTATCAAATATATTAAATTATAATGAATTTGTATGATCCTAATATAGCAGAGGCTCAGACATGCCCCATAAAATTAAGTCATTTTGAAGTCCGAGCCACTGCAATGGCCAATTTTTATTTTTCTCTGAAACCAAACTTGATTGTAAAATCTATACAGAAGGAAAAAAATGTATAAACTTTCTTTTGGATATGTTCAGAGGTGTTAACTTTGAGAATAGCTGTTTGGATTTGTTTGTTCCAATTTCTTCTTTCTATGGAAACATGGAATCTGGTCATTGAGTATGATACTGTACAGTGTTTGATAACTAAAGCGCATTCATTTTTTTTGTGGATGTTTTATCTTTTTGTAATCTTTGTGTAATATTTCAGTTTCTTCCATCATTTATATTTAACCATTCAGTTTGTCCTCTTTAAGGCGAGGCAAAAGATGCGAGTGAAGGAGTTGATGGACAGCTCCAGTGCTTGTACATGTGATTAGGTTACCTGCTCCCTACGAGGGAATGTGGAATGGATTGTTGACACAGTGCCCACGCAAGGTGCTTAAGGTGTTGTTCGAGGCACGATTCACGCGGTGGTCTGGGTTGTCCAGTCTGTCTAAAGGGCAGGATGTGCAGTGTTATGAAACAGGCCGTCAGCCTGAGCAGTCACATGCAAAAGATGAGGGCCAAGGTCAAGCCACAACTCTGAAAGTCCAATGTGCACCCAGCACATGATGCAAAATCTTTTGGAGTGACGGTTTTGTCTCCAAACAGTCACTCACAGTATTCAGCGAAGAGCTAAAAACAGAACACCCCCATTGTCCCGCTTTAAATGCTGGAAAATAACAACACAGTGCAGGAAATAGGGGCTCGTATTGGGACAGAGGGGGCCTGTGCTCCTCTCGGCCCACGGGATGCTGTCATCAGCTCCTGTATTATGAATGACTAAGGCTTGTGGGGGTCACGAGTACTCTGACTCATCCAGCGATCGACAAAATCACGCTGCTGCCCATCAGTGGACAAAGCTGCTCCAGCGACATCACTTCCTGTTAAGCCTGAGCAGTGTGGTGGCTTATGCATGTCAAAAAAAATGGAGAAAGATGGACACTTCAGGAGATAAAGAACCGTATTCTATAAAAATGAAGAATTATATTTGAATTCTTTAGAAATAAGTCCAAATTAGGATGTAGCCTTTCTGGACACGTGCAAAGTGCTCAAATGCGCTAAGCTAGTGCTAAAATAAAGCTAGCGCTACAAATGGTGTTTTTTTTTTGGACCAGCCACCAAACAAACTTGGTGTACCACGATTGATGGTATTACACTGGAGCAAACACTGTGAAAGTCAGCTAAGCTAAGTTAGCTTGTTAGCTTGAGTTCTCCACCCTCTTGACTCACAGTGTTCGGATACACTGTGCTCCAAAGTATAGCGTTTACCCGAAGTATGCTAAAATCTCCCCCGCGCTTGGGTTTAATAAGACTCCGCAGTCTTTTTTTGAGGCCGAGAGACCTGTTGTCAGGATGAGGGAGCGTGTCTGTTTCTCATTCGCGCAGCGAGAACACTTTTAAGGTGCTGAGGAGGCCGTGATACCTTAACCTCAATTCCTCGTTCCCAAACGTTGTTCGACTTCACACACCACCGAGCTCTTTCATGACCATGAGAGGTGAGATTTAGGCTTTGTGTGGGTAATATCTGTAGCTGAGTCCTTAGCCAGTAGATTTCAATCTCAGCCTGTCCCATTACTTTGTGTTTTTTCCTGTGTATGCATATGTATCTTTCTGCCTTGATTATGAAGAAATATATCTATTTTTTGTAATTGTTCTTCTCGGATGTGCCATAAATCATGTTTTTCTTGCACACTGTTAATATTTTGTGGATATTGCTGTTTAAAAATGATGATATCAGAAAAAGTAGATGAAATTAAATAAACACAAAATGTTACTCTGCATTGATGCCGATCTGTTTATTATAGGCTACAGGCTTGACTGAGGTGTTGTAAGGAAGTGGAAATGTCACACACACATCTGACCCACCTATTTTGTTTTATTCTATTCAATTTGCAAACTCTGGGCCCCTTGTGCATAAATGTTGAAGCTGGAAATTTCTACATAACTAAATTATTTGCAAAAGTAATGATCGTTTTCAAATAGTCTTCACAAACAGTAAAACAAATCAATAAAATGTCAGAAATAAAGTAAAATATATGTGTACTTCAATTTATGATTTTATGATTTTAATTTGTTTTTCTGCACAGTAATGGATAAATTATTGGACTACTGAAATATGAACATAATTTACATATATTTTATATAATTAGTGCTTAATCGTGATGAATTGAATACAAAAAGGTTTTGTTTGCATAATGTGTTTTTTGTGTAAATAATAATTTGCTCAAATATTATAACTATTTCTGTAACAATGTAAGCTTAAAGATATTATATAATGATGCTTTTTGTTGATATTTTGTTTAAATGTCAATGTTGTGAACTGATATTGAAGTATCTGTGAAAAATATTGGCCAAATTGATTATTATCTGTAATCTTAACATAAAAATGCAACAGAACCCCTGCACACTTCAGCTTTTAAGTGCACATGTTTTGCAATGCTTTTTAATGTTATTCATGCTTTGCACTTTTTGAAATAGATCTTACATAATATTGTTGGTGTGCACATATATTCCAGATGACAGCTGACTATACAAGAAGCCTGCAGATCTCTGTTTTTGTGCAGTACATTTCATAGGTCATATTTACACTACTGCACATATATTTTTTTCAAAACAGGCACGAAAGGGAATAAACAGTGCAAAAGTGAAATTGGAACCGTCTGAGTGTTTAAAAAAAGCTAGATTGACTTAGCCAACCAGCAGCCAGTAGATGGTAAACAACCTGGAGCAGCATGTGAGTGAGTGTGACTGTGTTCTCATAGTATTCTGTCCTGACATGTGAGAATGGAGGGAGTGGAGTCCGAGCATGTGTCAAACACACATTAAAAGAAAGTGCTGGGTAGGGCCAAAACACCTCCCAACTCGGCTGCTCTTTTCAAGGGAGGACAACAGAGCTCAGGATGGTACATGAAACTGGGGATGTTACATAAGTGGAGTGTGTGTGCAGAAATTGACAACCACAGGACACTGAGAGGGTGAAAGAAAAAGTGTGCTCGAGGTCAGCTATGAAAACATGTTTCTTTGTTTTGTTTCAGCATGTGTTGACACTCATAATCAGCTGCAGGTGACTTAACATCCATGCAAAAATAGCTGATCTTTATGAAGAGAAAACAGCAGGGTGGGGCCCAAAAATACAAGGGGGATTATGAGGGACAGACAGTGTTTTTGTGGTGGAAAAATGACAGTGACCGCCATCAGCTGTTGTTGTTTTGCGCACTGCAAAGGTGTTGGTTTTGCTAGGATGGAGTCTGTATCATTAACACGCAGTCGCAAAGCAATACTTAACGTCTTAAGAGCTTAAGACTGATCCGTGAGCATGTGCAAGTGTATGCATGCTTGCCTTTGTTTACTACGGCTAGTGCGCTGCAGATGCTGGAAAAATTGGCTAAGCGGCCAAAACAAAGAGCAAAACAAAGTTGCAGCCAAGCAGATGATTGTGTAACTTTTTTTGACATTTTATAATTGTTAAATTAGGTTTTGAAAAGTGTCATGCCATGATTCAGTGTCAACAACAATCTTTAGAAATATTTTAGCTGAAATGTTTGATTATGTACAGTCTAATTGCATATTCATATTGAGATATAATGCTAAAGATGATATATCCACACTGTATCCATATTGCCCATATTACTGTATTTTATATAAAATAATTTTTTTAATAATATTACATTTAATTCAAAATGATTTTTAAATATTTTTTGAAAGAAGTCTCTTATGCTTTCTATTTATTTATTAATTTACTGGAAATAATACTGTGAAACATAATTTAAAATAATTGTTTTAATACATTTTTATGTGACAATTTTATTTTAAGTTCAGTAACACTTTATTTAAAGCCTTTATGTATAATACATTATAAAGGGATATTAAAGGTTATAATATTTATGATGATTCATAATGTGCGTGGTACATTATATCTTCTTGTAAACTGAATATAAAAATGCATAGTGTAACAATGAAAGAAGATTTTTTATAATATACAAACTATGGTTGTTAATAATTATTAATGAGAATTACTATTGATCAGATCTTGCATGATCAAAAAATCATACTGATCCCAAGTTAATATAGTTCATATCATATCATATCATATTGGATAATATCATTTTTTATTTAATATACTTAATATTGGTTATATTGGTTAATATATTATATTTTATTTTTGCTGTCAACTAACACTCATTTAAAGATCTTTATATATACTGTATATATATATATATATATATTTATATATTTATATATATATATTCATATTTTACATTATCTTGTAATGCCTAAATTAATTTATAGAATGAATTACAATTTTTTTGTTTTGTTTTGTTGACAATATAATTCATGCATGTTTTAATGCCATCTATTTATCTATTATCAGCTATTAATATTAAAATAACTCTAAGCTTACTGCTATTGGCAATACTTAAAATATTGGCAAATTTGTATCCAATGCAAATATACACTTGTGCATTGGGCAACAACAATAGCGCACAGTGTGGCCTGTGTCTCGCTGCAAACATTCAGTAATGTTGCCTGGCAACATACCTTGAAAGGTTGCCATGTGTATCGACTGTATAAAGACTGATGATGATTCATACTTTCATTGCAACTAGCAGAACGTACAGTGTGTGTTAGTGTTTCCTCATGTGGATAAATGAACAGTTGTACAGCATGACTAAATCATTCAGTCAGCATTCTGTATGATTTTATCGGTGGTGGTATTTTGAATGGCTTTACGTCAGAAGCACAATCCACTACTATCACTATCAAGTGATCAAAGCAGACATTCCCCAAACCAGCGTCTGCCCAGGACAAACCTGATTTTGGAGGGGGCAGATGAGACAGGATGAGGGGGAGACAGAAAGAGAAATACTGTTGCTTTCTGTCATGCCACATTCCACCTCCACCTACAGTTTCCTATGGAAGATGTGTTATGAATATTTGACATTGTGCGTTCTGACACTCCCCGTAAAATCCATTTAGTCTCGTGACAAAAAATGTACTTCTGGCACCCGTCGCTGTCCTGCCCTGGCTCCTCAGGATAGACTGCTATCCTCTACAGCCTTAACTAGTCATGCATTACTAAAGTCATTAGTAAAGGATGGGCATGGTTAGATGCTGGAAACAAAAGCACTGGAATTTAGATTTGCTTGCCGTTTCTCCTCAAGTTCAGCAGGTTTTTATCACCTTTTTCACAACAGGCCTTCCTCTAGTTGGCATGCAGACACTTCCTCCCTTACAAACACATTTCTCCTCTTCACAGTTATCCTGTCTTCTTAACTTTGGAAAAATAACATGTTTTACCTTACCTTGACTAGATACAAAATGACACTTCTGTATAATTCTGCATTTCTCTGCAGAAAATGTCAATGTGAAATTTAATTGAGCACACTTACAGTACTTAGAAAAAGCGTTAACACAAAAATGATTATTCTGTCATTGTTTACCCACCCTAATGAAGGTCTAACTCGGCGTGATTTTCTTTCATTTTTGCAACATTATGTTTCTCCCAGAAAGCAACTATAAAAACAACTAAACAAACAACCATACTATACTATACTATACACCTATACTATACGTTTAGTACAATTACTGTATTTACTAGAAAAGCTTTAAAATGTTTTCTTTTTTATTTTACATAAAGTGGGCCACCCAATAGGGGCCAACATATCTGATCACATGACCTGTCAGCCATGCACTGTTGTATTATAGGCCAAACAAAACTAAATAATAAAATAAAATAATCTAAGTGTACAATAGAATGCTGCAGGGATGACGTATTTTTGTAGGCCAAATCATGTTAGCATTTTAGCACTTTCTTGGTCCATAAGCAATGGATTTAAAAATGAATTTATTTTTAGTTAAATGCCTGAAATCTCCGTGGTTAACACAAACCCAGCATAATTCCACACTTAATTCTGCAACATAAAATACATCAGTAATACCCCCTTGTGACTTTTTAAAGCTTTTACCATGGATTAAAAAGGCGGATGCTAACAAGTGGCTAAATGGGCTGAGCTTTAAAAGTGGAACAAAAATCTTCCTTTGGGTCATGTTAGAGCTGTGGAAGTTAAAGGTGGCATTATGATAATCAAAGCAAACATTAAATAGTTAGGCAGCATAATTCCAGTATTATTAGCAGACTTCACTAACCCTGCACATGGAAGGTTACATAAACGATCTATAAATCTTCTCATTGCAGATTAGGTGGGCTTCAGATAATGAGGACTCGTCCCCTGCTGACAATGACTCACATTAGTGCCTTCTCCCTGCTCAATAACCAACAGTCTTCTACACTGAATCCATCTGCCAGCAAAGGGCACTTTCATAATCCCTGCAATAATTAAATATGCTTTAAAATGAAACATATTTTCTCCTATAAGTATGGACTAAAGCAAACTACCTTAGATGGCAGTTCCTCTGAGGCTCATGTCAGATTTACAGCATGGTTTAAAACGACTGAGAGATAAAGTATGTCCATCATCCTGAGTGAAGTCAATTATTTACATAGACAATGAAATACCAGGAAGTTTCTGTTATAAATGATACCCAAATATGGGTAAGAGTTAACTATTATGCACCGGTAAGACATGTAACGGCATGTCTAGAAACTGAGTTTGTCAACTGCATAAATGGCATGTATAAAAGAATTATAAGAATGTACAAGAAGAAATACCAGAAAATGTCTTAACGTGATTTCATGCATTTTGTTTGGGACATTTCCTTTCTGCATGTCTATGAATTACTTAATTAATTATGATATATGGTGGTACAAAATGTCTGCAACTCAATACATAGTTCGTAGTTTTAGCTCATAGTTCATGTTGTTTTTTTACTCACCTTTATGTGATTTCAAACCTTCTCCATAGAACACAAAATAAGATATTTTGAAAAATCCTCTTCAAGAAAACCATATTTTTGTACATATTAAGAAAGTCAGTTGGGTTCAGAACAACACTGACTGACCTGACACAAACAAAACAAAACAACAAAAACAACACTAAGACATTTTTCAATACATCTTTTTTGTGTGTGCTCCACAGAAGAAATAAAGTTGGTAGCACTTTAGTTTTAAGGACCAGTTCTCACTAGTTAGCATGGATGTTATTAGCATGTTAGCTGTTTTTAGTAGGCCTACTTATAATTCTGTGCAGCCTTATTCTACATCCCAAATCATATACCCAATACCTAAACTTAACAACTTTACTATTAATTCACAGTAATTAGGAGTTTATTGAGGCAAAAGTCATAGCAAACAGCTAGTTAATAGTCAGAATTGGCCCTTGAAATAAAGATGATAAATGATTTTAGCTTTTACACTGAACTTTAGAAACCTTAGTGTCAAATGTGTGGTTTACGCAGGTGGCTATATGATTTATTTGCAGCATAAGGGTGTGTATTGTCACTTTGCGTGTATTAAGCCACTTCAAGTTCAGAACATGTCAACAAGCGAAACAAGTCATTTTTAAATGCAATCATTTACTGCAGTTCTGCTAATGTTATCACTAAAAAACAGGCAGATCAGACACACCTGGGGAAAAGAGCCAAATAACAAGACAATTATAGAGGCTTTGGGAGCCTTTTAGGACTGAATTAAATAAAGACATCTAAACTCTTGAAATTAGTCAATTAGCATGGTCAAAGTCATCTAATGCATGACAGGAATGCTGAACACGTTGCACAAACATCTGGAGGCAATATGACTTGTGCAGTTGCATATCAAGCAGTTACTTGTTGAGGGTGTAGTCGGTACTGTATACCGGCCTCCTGCAGTGACCTTTGGAATGTGGAATGCGAGGAATGCAACGCGTGCCGCGTGTTACTGACAGCGTGGTGTGGAATTCTGACCTCACTTTTCCCTCTTCCTTAAAAATTAACAGTCACTTCAAAGTATTTACTAGCAGTGCATTTTGTCTTTGAAGTGTACCTTTGAAGATCTCTGGCATTATTATATCTAGTTTTCAGATCTAGTTTGATGTATTTTTTTTTAACCAAGATGCATTGAATTTCCAATTTGTGCAGCCAGTAACTGATTTATGAAGCTTCTTTGCTGTGGTGCCCCATGCCGGGCCAGATTTTGTCACCCCCTAGACGTCTGTATTCAGTGCAGGATTAACCTCTTGCACAAAAGAACGAGAAGAGCCACTTCCCTCTTTCTGTGCATTGTCGCAGTTTATCTGGAACTCTCTTTAGCTCAGTTTGCAAAGCCCACTTCCTGTTAGCTCTACGAATGACGTAATATTAGCGACGGTTTCTGGAAAAAGTGCTTGCATTGCAGAGAATCCCTGGACTTTTGATTGAAGTTGCAATATGACTATTTTCCGTAACAATAGTCAATTGTTGATAAGCAATATAAATATATTTGAACTTTATTAAAGAATCACAATTCCTTTAAGCACTGATAATAATTAGAAGTGTTTCCTGAGCACCAAACCAGCATTTAAAAATTATTTCTGAAGGATCGTGAACTAATGAACTAACGGCTACTGATAATTCAGCTTTGCCATTACAGGAATACATTAAATTTTAAAATCTATAAAAATAAATCACAGTTATTTTGAATTATAACAATATTTCATAATATAAACCTATTTACTGTATTTTCATTGAATAAATGCAGCCTTGGTAAATCTTTCAAAAACATTTTTAAGAAATCTGAAAAATGTAAATGGTAGTCTATAATTAATATAAATATCATTGTTTAAAATTGATTTCTATTAATGTAAATATGCCTCATACAAAAACAAAGCTTTTACAAAAATAGAGGTGTAAATGTGAAGAAAAAAAAAAACGCAATCACAGATAAAGTCCAAATGCGAGGAGTGGCTAATTACTCAGATTGTTTATTCTGTAATGATATTGTTAAAAAGTGCCTACGCAGCTCAGACAAAAAGAAAACAACTATGTAATTTGGTTGTCTCTTTAGCTGTAATCCTGTTTTCTGCTTGTTTTTGCCATTTTGCTAAGAGTGAGACCTCTGTACTGGAGCACAACCAATCTGTAGTCACATATAATAACATTTTGTACATTCAGTCAAGTTTTATAAAATATTTTTTATACTTTTTCATGGCGTGGCATCTTTAAAGGGAACACTGTGTTGTGGGATGTTCGTATAATTGCAAGATAGAACACCAAGTCATTCTCATATACTGCCTGTATTTACACATGCACTAGACAGAACAGACAGTACACTCTACAATTATTATTACTAGCCTGTTTGCCTAATTTGTCTCTCGAGTGCAGAAACTACCTGCATAGCCAGACAGTTTGCTGGAGTCTGCCAGACTTAGACAGTTAGCTGGGGCCGCTGAAGGTTTGTTAAGCCTCTGTGATGACTGCACGATCAGGGCTGTAACCGTTGTGGATCATGCAGTCTCCCAGACACCGATACACACAGACGCCTGGCTGCGAGCCAGCAAGTCAGGGAGGTTCAGACGGCCTGCTGTGAACATTGTAAATATGCTTTTCAACACATTCTCAGCTGGGTGAAAAAACACTTTTAGTTGTAACTCATGGTTGAGTTTTGGAATTGGGTCACTGAACAGTCTGTTGTCTGAATGAGCCGTTGCAGAAACAAAACTTTGCTGGAACATTATTTAGTGTCTCTCTTCTGGAACTGCCAGATTGTATTTGTATCAAACAGTATCAAAACACTCTAAATATGATTCTCCTCCACCTTCAAAAAAGCATGAATGGAATATGTATAAGATATGCTTATGTCTGCCTGTTTGTTTACCATTATTGGGCTGTTGTTGTTGTTTTTTTACTTTATTAAATACTGACCCTTGCACTCCAGTTTAGAGATGATTCAAAGCAACTCGACAGCAGGAAGTGAAAGTTAAGCCACCCTCTTGTTTAACTCTCCTGAGCAAGCACTGTTAAAAGGACCTGCTCGCTCAGACTTTTGGAGAGACTCATTGAATAAGATGACCTTTGATGACCCAAAATGATCAGGTGGCCTTTGACCTCAGTGCTTAAAGAAGACAAGAAAGAGAAAAACTAGGTTTGCTAACAGCTAAATAAGCAGCTGTAAATGCATTTCCTATTCTTTTTTAAGAAAAGTGGGAAAAAAATCCCATTTATTTTTTACACTAAAATTATGTTATATTTTGAGTAAAAAAACTTTACCATAAAAATGTGGTTACAATTGGAGCCTGTACTCCAAGAAAAAAACGACTCTATAGGTCATTTGTGCAAGTACTGTTATGAAGCGGACAGACGCTGAAGGTAGGTGAAATCAAAACAATAGTTTATTTACACAGGATGTGTTAAACAGTC
>JAUMHE010000043.1:13803006-13828629 GCA_032359235.1 Enteromius mattozi | reverse complement strand
TAAGCCAGAGTAAAGAGATGTGTCTTTAATCTAGATTTAAACTGACAGAGTGTGCCTGCCTCCCGAACAGTATTAGAATGATCCCAAAGTTAGTAGCATATTATAAAATGATAAAGCAATAAATAAGTGTGACGTTTAAATCGTTGTAAGCCTAGTTCATGTAGCCTACACATTCTAACTTTATGTTTACAATTTTATATTTCTGAATGTTTATTTAATATCAATACATTTATACTGTACAATATGATTACACATATGCTACTTAGTGCTTAGTTTAACAAATATTAACATGGAATTAAAATGACTGGAGTTTTATTTCTAATTTTATAAATTAGACTGAATTACTCTGATGTCTGTGACCCCAGACATCCGTTGCCTTTGGGTCTGTACCTTACAGGTTGTCTCATTAGTACCTGAAGAAAAGCCACTGACCCTGGTTCCTCCTCAGACATGCCCCCAATCATCTGCTCCTCCTCGCCAGATCAATGTCAATATTGGACTTGACCCGCAATCATCCAGACCATGCAATCCTCTGGAGTTTTTCTATTGTTTAGGATTTTATTCAGAGGTTTGTCAACCCCTGCTGATGTTTGAGGGTATTGCAGTGATGAAGGTTAATACTAAATGTACAGAAGTCTTAAAAAAAAAGAAGAACTAGGAAATTAAATAACACTTACAGATCAGCATATAAACAAATTAAGTTTCCTATCATTTTTAAACTATATAAATTCAACTAATAAGTACTATGTATATACATGTCTGTGCCTATTGTGCTATGTAAAATGTTTATATATGAAAATTATAGTTATGTTTTTCAGAAAAAAAAGATCTTTTGGGGGTTCCTGGGTTTTCTGAAATGTTGGGTGGGGTCCTTGAGACTGTATTTATTAATGAACACTGAGTTAGAACACAAACCGCATCTGCATTATCAGGCATTTTGCTAATCTTTTTCCTCATAAACTAATACAAATATGGGAATATGGCCTTGCAAGACCTTAACGTGTCACTGAGGGTTGTCATGAATTTTGCAGCAGGTGATATTGAATCCATTTATAAAGAGCAGCTCTTCATCACACCATGAGACCACTGACCATCTTCTGCTGTGGAGACCGAGGAAACTTGTTTCAGCATTATGGTTAGTAGACGGATCATCCTTATTGCTGCTGCTTCTGCCCTATCCTTTATTCTCACAAGTTGTGATGACTCACTTGACTCTTTGGAGAGTGCCACAAAAACACAGGATAAGAACAATTTGGTGAGTCACACATGTTACCCTATCTTTCATGATGGAAAACTGGAAAAAGAAATGAGAAGAATCATCTTGAATAATCTCAGGAAATTGATTTAAAAATGTCAATTGTTTTACAGATAGAGGCACTGCAAGAGGTTCTTGAGAAGTTAAAGAATAAGCAACTGCCACAAACCGGAAAAAAGTTTAGCCTTCTTCCTTCGGTAATGTAGCATTTACACTTTACACCTTTACACTTTTTTTTTTCAATTCTACCCTCATGTAGAAATTGTTTTAATCATGATTATGTGACTTAATTCTCTGATAGGCTTTGATTATAATTTTAATTATAAGTTCACTGCGCTTTTTTCACTTTGAATTGAATTCAATAATTTACAAAGAATATACAGTTGACAACAAAATGATGTATTGTAACAAGACAAATGCATGGAATCAAAGATGTTAACATTATGCTGTAATGATTTTACATAAATAATAGGATGTAGGCTATGACACCATGTACTGCAGTATGTGTCTGTTCATGTACTGTTATTACATTGACCACTTCATTACTCACATGTATGCTTTTTTATCTAAAGTGTGATGCAGGTGAGCAGTGTGCAGTACGTAAAGGTGCAAGAGTTGGCAAGTTATGCGGCTGTCCACACGGAACATCATGCCACTTTTTTATTTTAAAGTGCCTTTAATAAGACAAAGGATATCTGGGAAATAAATCTGGATTTTTTTCCTGATGCCATGTTGCCTTTTACATAATTTTTTTACATTACTGCTGTGAAAAATGCATGGAAATTGAAAGTAAAAAAATAAAGTCATCAACTAAATGGTTTACTTGTTTTGCTTTATTTACAGTATGTACTGTGTGTGTGTGTTTATGTTTATATATATATATATATATATATATATATACACACATTTGATTGACAGATTAATATGATATATCACTATTATGAAATATTTAGCAGCCTATATAATATATAATCTTATAGGCTACTAAATATTTCATAATAGTGATGCATGCAACAAGGCGGTCAGAACACAGACTTCGATTGGTCAGCTTCAAATTATCCGCCTGTTCCTTCAATAATGCTTGATTGTTTGTGTATTACATCATAAGAATAACTTTCCAACATGGCGTCGGGTCTAACGGCAGCGATGGAATCGGAGGACCTGACAGCCCATCCTGGATTCAGCAATGACAAATACTCAATGTTGATTGTCATCGGTGCGCTCTATAGACCGCATATATTGGACTATATTGTGGTGGAGATTGAACGAGGTATTGCTTTTTTTGTTTTGTTACATTTTTGGATTTAGGAAAAAAAAAAAAAATTAATAATAACGCCGCTAATCAATGCTGTTGTCATATTACGTTAGAGATTACCATTATCTCTCGTATATGTGTGTGTTGTAGAACAGGTTGAGAGCAATCTGTATATTTCATTCTTGAAGATTCACCGGTTGCCTGGTGAATTGACATGAAACACAATCACACAATATATCTTATTGCGCCAGACAGTATCTGTCGCCTTCAGCAATACATTTCATTTCATTTATTATTATTATTTACACAATATAGTTCCACAGGATTACCTACATACTGTATACACTAGCGTTTAAAGCAATAATGCCATGCTCTGGGACAATATAAGTGCAGCTGTTCTCTGCACTGCAGTGTTATAGCATCAGACAGTAAACATCAAAAATAGCCTCCTTGTGCTTCAGCCCTCCAGTATGATTAACTACATTATTTGCTTTACATGCTGATAATATAGAAATGAATGTGTCGTTTAAGTAATGTGTTCTTTAGGGTGCCCAACAGTTCAAGGCTCTGCATGTTTACAGCCATCTCAGCGATCGTTTTTTGCTTGCATGTAACTTTAGTGGCCATCATTAACGTAATGAGAGTTTTACGTTAATCTAAGTAGCTGTGTGTGTGTTTTTTTTTTTTTTTTAGCAATGGTGTCTAGCTGGTCTAAGCCAGCCAATTAAAAATCTCCTTAGACAAGCCAAAAACCAGCTACATGCTACAAAATACAGCTACTAGCTTAACATAGATTTTACTGCAAAACAGTATAACACATTTTAATAACAGTAAGAGAAAGTGTTGTTTTGTTTGGTGCTACACAAGGTTTTACCAACATGTCAGATATTGACAGATGTGTGGGCAATCAAAACACTGTAAAGAGCCTGTCTCCATGGTAGTGGTGAAAATCAGGCAAAATGGAAATTTGACTACAAAGAAAGATGATTAACAGTAAAATTATATAAAAAGCAAATATGGAGAAAAAAAAAGTTTGTTTTTTTGCCTCACACTGGAGTAATTCGTCAGGTTTTTAAATTTCACTTACAATATTGCAATATTGCTTTAGTTTAGTCCTTCCTAGCATCACGAAAAATACCTGATTTGACAGCTATTTATGCCAACACTAGATATTTTCTTATTTCAGTCCTAGCAGTGATGAGTTGGCTTTTTTTTTTTTGGTCATAAGAGATGAGAACATGCTGTTCAGAGGCTTTCATATTTCATGAGTACAGAGACCAGTGCCACAAAACGAGTTTTTTTTTTCAGTTCTAGTCAGCCAAAAAATCTCATTTGTCTCTGAAAGCCACATTGTGTCTCACATGATGTTTCAGTTACGTGCTGACTGCTGTGCTTTTGCTCTGGGGGGTTTAGAAAGCAGTTCATTCAAATCAACATTTATTGTTTTTGCTATAAACCCAGTACAGTAACTGTCAAAAAATACATTAGCACATGTTTTGGTGTATTGAGGTTGTCTTAAACTGTACATATATTTGCATGACCTTAACACAGGTATCCGTGCATGGGATGTGGATCTGACAGTGTGTAATTTGGATGAGCAGCTGAAACTTTTTGTTTCTCAGCATTCTTCTTATCAATCCAAAGACATAAGAGGTAAGGTTTCTCTTAGGTTAGCAGTGAATGACATGTGCTTCAAGTACAGTAGTCTACACTTTTAAATAATACCGGCCAATGTTTTGGTGCCCATTTGAAGCACATGATATATGTGTGGGATGCGATCTTATGAATTAACAAAGAAGCAACTGTGTAGTTCAGCCCCAGCACAGCTCTATATACAGTATCAGACATGCACAGCGTTATTCCAGTAAATAATGGAATATGTTAATATTAAGCCAATATTTCAGTTTCTAGACACCTGAAAGAAAGTCTTAATATTTATCAGAAGATTATGTTTATATAAGTCTGTTTCTTGCTTAGTTTACATGTAGAAACCCAATAAATACTTGTTCATTACAGCTTATCAGATGTAAAAAGGCAGAAGTATGTTTTTTTTTTTTTTTTGCTTGTGGAGAATCATTTATTTATTATCATTTTATTATTTATATTGTGTAATGAGAACTCTCTAAACTGCACACAGTATGCAGCTTTTACTATTCAGTAAAAGTTGTAGGTTGGCTAATTTGCTATTTCAGTAGACACAGCAGAAAGACAGGAAGGAAGTGCTTTCTACCAATTGTTCAGACTTTGGCTGCTGTTGGAAAAACAGTACTGGAACATTTTGTTGCAGTATTTTTGAAAGTGATATTTGCTGACAAATGTTATAGTGGTTTGGAGCTCTAATACGCAGAGAAAACTTTTCACATTTGCGCTACTCTGGTTGAGAATTGACTGTCAGCATCAAAACACTTAATTTAAAAGGATTTCAGCATATCTAAATACTTAAACTCTTGCGCTGTAGAATAGTGCTATTTTTTTCATTTTAAAATTGTGCAAATTTAGTTGAATTAACTTATTGTGCATTCCTTTTTGTTAGTAGATTAGCAATGCATTAATGCTTGCTATTGAGAAATGCACATAAGCATGACATATTTGTGTACTTATTCCAATTAATCCCCTTTTTAATTTTGTCTGTCTCCCAACAATCCCATCATAGGTCAGAAGACATTTCATTTCAGTTCAGATGTACTGGACATTAAAGTTGTAATAAATCCATCTGAAGGGTTTCTCTACTCTGAGGTGTGTGACTGAAAGGCATCTTTTTGTCTCTTCCTCAGTTCCATTTGTTTGTATTACATGACAATCAATAAATAACAAGGGTCACATTACATATGTTACAGCTAAAATTATACAGTGCCTTGGCAATATCAGACACTATAATCAATTCACATTTTGAAACTGATTAAACTCAAAATTTTACAATGAATGATTAATAAATTTTTTTGTAATGCTTTTTAGAGGCTTTTTGCAGTAATAACAGATTGAAATCTAATTTGTTAAAAATAGTTAAATATACATTTAAATATTTTCACAATTCTGAATTTATTTATTTTTTTTTTTTTGCAATTCAGGTCCACAGCTTGGTATCATCCACACCTCGACACAAGTTGCTGGTGCTCACAGGACAGTCTCTTGAGGACTCCGGGGATCTGGTCCTGCACACGGGCCAGTTCACTGCAAATGATTTCACCCAGATCTTTTCAGATGAAGAGGTTTGTCATAATGTAAATGTGTATGCCAATATTTTTTTTACATCCTTTTAATTCTCCTCACATTAGCTATGGATTTAAAAAACTGTCCAACTTTGTATATAATACGACTTTGGTAACACTTTATTTTAAGGTGTCAAAATACAGAGTAACAGACAAATGTGTAACAGTAGCAGCCTATTACACCTACATAATTACAGACTGTAAGTACAAACTTTTCCATAACTTAGTTACATGGTAAGTAAGTGCTTTTTGTTTTATGTAAGTACAACGGCTACAAATAAGTACTTACTAGGTAATAATTCTGTGTTATGACACCTAAAAATAAAGACACCATGACTTTTCTGAGCATTACAAATGATTCTGTTGTACAGGAATATCTGTTTTTATTTCAAATATTTGACTTCATGCCTTGTTTTCTGTACATTTTCAACAGATTCAAGCACTGTTAAATTCTGTTAGCATACATGGCAAAGCAAACCTCACCTTGAGCTGCCCTAAAACTGGAAAATGGAAAAATTCTGTGCTAGGGAAGCACAACATACATGACATTATTGAAATTAAAGTGAATCCTCTAATGGTACTACCCAAAATGGGGGGCCTTCAAGAGTTCACAGACCATCTTTTTGAGTCCTCAGAGTCACAGTCTCCATTTGACCTCTTAGAGCCTCCCGGCACAGTGGGATTTCTCAAGCTATGCCGTCCGTGCTGTTATGTCTTTCCAGGTGGGAGAGGCGACTGTGCTTTTTTTGCTGTCAATGGCTTCAATGTTTTGGTCAATGGTGGAGCAGATCCACGCTCTTGCTTTTGGAAGCTTGTCAGGCATTTGGACCGTGTTGACTCAGTGTTGCTTACACATGTTGGAACCGACAACCTGCCGGGAGTTAACAGCCTGTTGGAGAGGAAGGTCGCAGAGCTTGAGGAAAATGAAACTGACTCACAGGAAAAGGAGCAATGGGCAAAGAATCTAATCTCTCCAGAGCTTGGTGTGGTTTTCCTCAATGCCTCAAACAGACTTAAAAAAATTCAAGGTGATCCGAATGTACTACGAAGCAGTGATCTTGCAGCACTTATTTTACAGCATTTGGAAAAACTGAAGATCTCACCAGAACCACTTTTACGCAATTCAAGTGGCTCCATAGAACCAGTTATTTTGTTCCAGAAAATGGGAGTGGGATGTCTTGAACTTTACATCCTAAATCCAGTCAAACGTAGCAGAGAAGTAGAGTCTTTCATGAATATCTGGCCAGATAATAGTTCCAAATCCAAGAGTTTAGATGCCCACCTAACCTCTTTGGTCTCTATATGTGCTTTGCTTGTTTGGCATCCTGCTAACCCAGTGGAGAAAATCATCAGAGTTCTGTTTCCTGGCTCTACACCACAAGGAAAGATAATGGATGGTCTGGAGAGACTGAAGCATCTAGAGTTTCTCAAGCGGCCTGTAGTTTGCTCCAAAGATTTTGAAACATCAAAACCAGAAAAGAATCCAAAAGTTGCAGACAGTCAGGATAGTCCCAAATCTGGTAAAAATGAATCCAGACAAAGCTACGGTGCTTCAAAGGACCGAGCTCTTCATGGCGATTTAGAAATAAAAGACAAAACCAAAGGAATGAATGGGAATGATCCAAAAAGTGAAGAAAAGCTAAAATCTGTAGAAAGCAATGTGAAATATAAACCCTCCAGACTAGTTACAAGAAAGGAGTCTTTGAAGGACAGAAGCAATGACAAAATAAACATATCAGATGCAAAGAAACAAGAAAATGTTCAGAAAAAAATGTCAGGTAAGGATTCTTCAGTGAGAAGACCAAAGTTAGATAGCAAAACCGAAGAGAGAAAGACTCTTGGGAAAGATATCAAGAAAACCTCCACTGGACTACTAAACTCAAATAAGGCCAGTAATGTAAAAAATGAAGCAAAATTGAACAAACAGGCCGCGGACAAAGCTAAAAACTTTAAATCTAACAAAGAGCAGCAAAATCAGAAGTTGTCAACAGACTCCGAAGATGTAAATCGCTCTATGTCATCACCAGAAGATATGACAGCAGCATTTCTGGAAATGGATCAAAAGCAACATGAATTTGAAGTGAAGAGGCAAACTGTTGACTCTGGGAACCTGAAAAATGTCTCGACGGGTAGTGTGCAGTCCCAGAGTAGCAGCATTGTAAACCCTAGCAAAGCTGCAGCATCTGCAAGACCCCCTGTCAAAATAAAAAATGAGCAATGTGTGAATCTAGACCTCACTCCCACTGAATATACTTTGCTCGATGGGGCTTTGAAAGAAAATATTTCAGCAAATGAGCATGAGGAAGTTTGTGTCAGTCCTGATGAAAAGACGTTAGAGCTAACATCTCCTAGATCAGGTCCAAATAGCGCTGGTCATACTCCTTATCACCTGTCACCTGAAGAGACCTGGGCCTCAAAAGATCATAGTAGCTTTGCGGTTAAGATGTGCCTCGGTTCAGAGAGCCAGCAAATGGGATTATCCAAGTTTTCAGAGTCCGGCTGCCCTAAAAGCAACCAAGAGAGCATCTCATCTTCTTCCAAAGAGAAGCATTCTAGCTTCCTGTCTCTTAGCTCTTTCAAGGATATAATGCCTGATATATCTCCCACTGTTACCACAACTCACTCAATGCCTGCGGAAGTAAGTTCACCGCAGTCCACTGAGGTTGATGAGTCATTGTCGATGTCTTTTGAACAAGTGCTGCCAACGGTGAGCGAGTCCACCAACGAAGATGAAACATCCTATTCCAACGGACACCATGTCAGTTCTGATTTCAAAGGAGGGATGTCTTTGTCTTTAAAGAAGCCTCACACTCAGAGGGCACCTCATGATGGTCCAGACGGGTGTCCATCCGGACCTCAGGGTCTATTGTTTGATAATACCCATGATGTTGACCTCTGTTTGGTCTCTCCATGTGAGTTTAAACATTTCAAACCGGTTGGTGATCAAGAGGATCCACTCTCACCAGGTTTTAGTAACACCAGTCCATTGAACCTTTCTGATGATAGTGACCACTCCCAAGACGCAGCTAAACCCCTTCCATCTTCATGTTCAGGTAATAAGGCCACTCATCCAGCGCAGGAGACCCCTCTCACTTCTAGCAGTGACTATTTCCCAATGGCAACAGACTCAGATGTACATCCGGGTGTAGAGGATTGCCCATCCATTTCAGCTGACGGACTTCTGGATTCTGATGAAGAAGGTGGTGTCCACCTGCAAATGCAAAACCAAAGCGATGGTTTGAATTCTTATAGAGGAAATCACTCTTTGCCTAAGGATCCCCCACCCGCACCTGTGAAAGACTTACCTCCTCTTCCCCCTCAGCCTGGTGCCTGTATGCCTGATCCTGTTAGCAGTGCAAAGTCTGCCACAAAAGGCAGAAAAGCTGCAGGAGTTACGCAGAGGCTAACATCTTCTAGTGTTTCAACACAAGGAAGCAAAACCAGAGCTGGAAGTCAGGGTACTTCTGTTAGTGGCTCGAGAAGCAGCTCAGCGGGAGACATAATGGCTAGTCGTAACACAGGCTCCACTTCTAAAAGATCCACAACAGCAGGTTTGAACTGATCTTACATATTTTTGTATACAAATACATATTCATTTAGCAATGACTTGTATCTTGATTCATCAACAGGTAACAAAGTTGGCACTTCAATTTACTTGGACCTGGCTTACCTTCCCTCAAGTCATGCAGCTTCCACTGTTGATGTTGAGTTCTTTTGCCACTTACGATCATCTTGTTACATAATAAGTGGGGATGACACACTCAAGGAAGGCTTGCTGAGGTCCATTCTGGATGCATTAATGGAGGGAAAATCTGTATGGCCGGAGGACGTGCCGGTATGTATGAGTATATATATATGTGACAGAATCCAGTTAAGGTGCGCTGCAGAACTCTGGTCTCTCTATCGCCATCTATGGTTAATATATAAAAGTGCAAGTTACTTATGTTTTGTATAACACTTCTACTTGGATAAGCAAACCTGTGGTTGTCTGAGAACACCATATAACAAATATGTAATGCACCTTTAAAATCTACAAATTTTTAAGGGAATACTGTCACACACTTGTATAATCTTGTATAATCTTTCAGGTGACCCTAATTCCCACGTTTGAATCACTGATGATGCATGAATGGTACCGGGAAACCCAAGAAAAACAACGGCAGCTGGGAATCACAGTCCTAGGCAGCAACAGCACTGTGGCTATGCAGGAGGAGACATTCCCTGCTTGTAAAGTAGAGTTCTAAAAGATGGACAGTAATGAAACATGCTTTAAATTTGCAGTACCATTTGTGTATCCCATGCGTTCTCAACCCTGGCCCCGAAGGGCCACTGTCCTGCAGAGTTTTGCTCCAACCTTGATCAAACTCACCTGCCTGTAGCTTACTAGTGCTGCGTTCCAGTCCATTTTATTATGCCCTTCACTCGCAAACTTCCCTCCGTCTTGTTCACTCGGGTGTACATCATTGATTACGTTGCATGAGTGCACACTACTTGTAGAACCCTTGCAACGGGCTTAATTGGAACGCCCTAAGCCCTCGATCACTTAGAATCAGCTATACAGTTGGTTTACTGTTTACATTTTTCCCCTTACGAATTTGTTTAGTGCAGCATTCTATATGTATATAGGTATGCTTAGGCTATTATAAAAGTAAAAAAAAAAAGTTTATGCATTATAGAGTTGTTTGGGGTTGGGATAAATTAAAGGCGATCTGCGATAATGTCATAATCGTGTTGCGTTTGTGGTCTATGGAGTAGCCAAAAGTGCATATGAAGCAGACTCGCTCCCTCGGTCAAAATCTAGGGATCGAGGGTCTGTCCATATTAACTTCCCTCGTCCACTTCGCGAAGTGGAATGCACTTCAAAATGGCAGTGGGGATTCCCGGGGGAAGAGCTTAGGGAAGTTTGCGAGTGCGTGTCTAAAAGTAGAGTGGAACCTCAGCCTAGTAATCCTGAACAGCTTAATTAGCTGGTTCAGGTGTGTTTGATTAGTGTTGGAAGTAAAATTTGCAGGGCAGTGGCCCTCAGAGACCAGGGTTGAAAAAGCCTGGTGTATCCCATGCTTATTTAAAGTCACACATGCACATTTTCACCACTGTAGATTTGTTTATTCTTGGCAGATGCTTTATCAAACAAATATTATGTTTGTGAAAGATTTCTTAGCAGGCAAGTATTGAATCAAAACCCATAGATGTATTTACTCTAGGAGTGTAACTGCAACGGTTTATTATTAAGAAAAATATTTACTGGATTTCCACTTTGCAAAAATAATTCTAATTAAATACTGCAAACTTTGACATAGCCCACAGTTCAAATCAAATTGCATTGTCACATTACACCTGTGCATGAAGACCACTAGAAACAGTCATTTAGAAAGATAAACAGATTAGCAGTGCCAGTGGAGGTTAGATTAAGAATGGCACATATATTTCTATTTCAGTTGCCCATACATGTCGTATCACACAACATGATTACAAAGAGAGCTATTTTTATACTTTGAGATTTACTTTGTTTTGGGTTGCTCTTAAAGGATGGTATTTAAGTCATTTCCCAGTCCCTTTGACTGTTTAGGGACCAGTAACTTCACACTTCAGTCAAATATTGTTTGAATGCAGTGCACTATAATAGAAAATCACTACGAAATCTGTAGAAATATGACGGCATGAAAGAGATATTTTAGTTCATCCCATTTGGAAATGTGATGAGTAGTAGAAGTGCCAATTGCTTGACACATCAAGTATACAGTGACTTGTAACTGCAGTGCAGAGGCTCTTATATCTACTGTATGCCTACTGTGTTTCTGTTAAATACTGAGTGCTGTAGGGCATATTGGCCTTTATTAATTTATTTTTTAGATGCATCTCCTTAATTCAGCACTGTAAACAGAATGGTAAGTTTGTGGGGTGCAAAAGAATTTTAAATCCATGTATTGCCACACTCACATAGAGGAAAGTGTGTATACGTATATGTTATATGAATTAAAATATTTAAAATGTCATTGGAAATGCTCTGCTGATTCTTTGCCAGAATGATAAGATAAAACAAACCCACAATCAATGTTGACAGTTTAGCTACATATGCAGTGTATTATATACGTATTAGAGCAAAATAGCTTAATGTTAACGGTAATTCCAGTAAGGATTTGTATGTTGGTTCTCCAGTGTTTTGTACTGAAATTCAGATCATGGTTGCTGCCTAATTTGAGCGTTTCAAATAAGTCACCTATGAACTTCTATTTAGGGTCAGATGAATAAATATTATAGTAGCCTATTAGTGTTTGCAGTCATGGAATGCAACCATGATATCTGGACTGAACTTGAAAGGTGAGTCCTTGACAGAGTTGACCAATGAGATCGACTGCAGGGCGGGGTTTGCGCCTAAGGTTTGTGCAAAAAGGTCAGGCATTAAAGGGTCACGATAAAACATTCGGGAATTGGGATAAAACGAAGTGTCACATGCACTTCAGGAGTGTGAATACCAGTATGCCTGATCTAGAAACGATTACACTATAAACCGATTTTCTGTAACCTGGCACAAGCAATTCTGCGGCGCCACTCAAATGACGTTTTATTTTTATGACGTACGACGTAAGTTTCGTTTCTGTTAAAAGGAAAGTGTTCTCTTTTGGGTACCTAGCGAAAGAAAGACGAATCCGACGTCTTGTATCAAGGTAAGCTGATTTTAAATCAACACATTGCATCAATCAATGCTTTTGCACGTTTGACATAATGTTTGGAGCCAATGATACCTTGTATTTTACTGTATGTAACGTTAGTAGCCTACATACTTTTTAAAAATACTTTTATGACCCTCTCCTTCTGTTTTGTCATAGCAGCTTGCTTTAAATGTTTTTCAGATCATTATGAGCACTGTGACATCCAGCTTGAATAAATGGCAGAAGAAGAAGCTCTGCTCATTGTTCAACCATGGAAACCTTAGCCTGCTGTTCAAAGCCAGTGTGCATGGATTCAATGCCAATACATTTCACCAAAAGTGTAATATGCAGGGACCAACTGTTATTGTAGCTTACAATAAGTCCGGATATGTTTTTGGAGCTTTTACTAGCAAGAATTTTGCACAGACAGGACAAAATATTGTGGATGACAAAGCTTTTCTCTTCAGCTTTAATGACAAAGAAATAAAAGAAGATCCTCTGCGTGTGGTCAGTGGAAATCCCCAGTTTGCTTTCACTGACACTGGCCCAAACTTTGGCTCTTTGATATTTCTTTACCAAAACACAGTCAACGTCTACAGTAATCCAGGAACGTACCAATTTGATCCACAGAAGATACATGGGAATGACTTACAGCTGACGGAATGTGAGGTGTACAGAGTGGAAGGTTTGTATTGTTTTGTGCTACTCTTCAGATAATTGCTGAGAAAGTAATGCACTTTTAGAAATCGTTGTGTAAATAACTTGTGCTCCGGTTTGGGTTCTCACCAGATTGTGGAGGACTTATGGAGAAACCATGGAGAAATATGCTGTGGAACTCTGAGTGAGTAAAACAAACCAAATATAGTGTCTTCTATTATATACGTAGATGTTAATTTGGTCAGTTATCTTTTTATTATTATTAGTTTTTAAGATAATGTTTTTATTAAAGAAACACTTTTGACTTACTATTACTTTGGGAATTTGACAATGATAATAAATAATGTTTTTAGGAGAAGGAAGGCACTCTTGAGCACCATTGCTGGCTGGAAGCCTTCTGTTAACTCGGTCAAACAGGCTCGGATTCTTTTGGTGGGTCCGGTAGGAGCTGGGAAATCAAGCTTCTTCAACTCCATCAACTCTGTTTTCAAAGGTTACGTGAGCAACCAGGCTAACACTGGCACTGCTGGCACCAGTTTGACTACTCAGGTAGACATACATCCTTATTATTTCACCTATAATGTTTTATGGATTTAAATATTGTTTAAAGTATTAGTCAAAGTTTCTGTATGTACCTGAAAATAATTGGCATATGTTTGTGCCCTGTAGTTCCGTACCTACTACATTAAGCCAAGCGGTGGTGTCACCCATGTTCCCTTCTCTCTGTGTGACTCGATGGGTCTGGAGGAGGGTGTGAACTCTGGTCTGGATGTAGATGATTTTGCCAGCATTTTGAAGGGTCATATTCAAGACAGGTATCAGGTAAGAACTTTAGATAACGAGTGATCATAATCAGTAATAGGTCTGGAAGATATTTTACTAATTTTCATCTAATTACAGGAATACAAAAATGATTAGCTTTACATTTTATTGTGATAAATTGCATTTGTAATTCATTATTTTCTGTCTCATGCCTTAATGATGTAAAGATATTCTACATTTCTTTTGTTTTCTCAGTTTAATGCATCGATGCCCATACAGCCTGACTCACCTCATTTCAATAAATCTCCTGGCTTGAAGGACAGGATTCACTGTGTGGTGTATGTGATTGACATCTGCAAAGTCAAGCTCTTCTCTGACAAAATGGTCGACAAGTTTGCAGTTTTTCGAAGGAAAACCAACCAGCTGGGTGAGGGATTAACAGTAATGAAGCAGATTTGAATGAATTGGATTGATAAAGTGACATGAGTGTATTGTGTCAATTAAATAATGGAAATTCAATTTACAGAACTCTTATTACAGGGCAACCTGAAGTTAAAGCCACCCTAAATTCTCATTCCATACCTGTTTGACTTTCTTTCAAAAATGCAAAAAATATATATTTTGAAGAATACTGGTAACTAAACCATTTCAGCTTCCACTGTAGACAACAACAACAACAAAAACGAACTGGTTTGGTTATCAACATTCTTCAAAATATAATCTTTTGTGTTCAGCAGAAGAAAGAACTGCTTACAGGTTTGGAATGACATAAGTAAAGATTTTTAATTTTTAGATAGACTCTCCATTTAAGTCCCTTGCTCAAGAGCACTTCTTGTGGTGTTTGAGTGTACTACTAGTATAAATATTTATTCAATAAGGCTACCTCATCCACAGGATAGCAATCTCTGGGATTTGATAACATATACAGTAAGGTGTTGTTCTGTATTTCAGGTATTCCTCAGCTGGTTCTGCTGACTAAGGTGGATGAGGCCTGCCCCTTAGTGGCGGAAGACTTGAAAAATGTCTACCAGAGTCATTACATCAATAAAATGGTACAATTTAATCTATGACTTTGTCAATATTCGGTACTATTTTGTTTCACATATTGTTCTTGAGCATTTTTAAATAACTGTTTATGACAGATGCAGGAGGTGAGCGCTCAGCTTGGAGTTTCTCTGTCTGCTGTGGTCCCAGTGAAAAACTACTGCCAAGAACTGGAAATAGACTCTCAAACTGACATACTGCTTCTTAATGCTGTTGTTCAGATGCTCAGAGCCGCGGAGGGATTTTTTGATGATCTTTACAATGCAGAAGATTAGAGCTTAGCCTTATTTCCTTGTCTGACCTAAAGGCTATGCATGTATCTATTAGCATTGTTTTTCTCTGTTTACATGTTTACATCTTAAAACTACACATCATCTTGAGAAAACTTCAAACTTCCAAGTCAAAATCAAATAGTTTAGTCCCAAATATGCTAGACTCAAACTTTGGCCTCAGATGATTCACAAACCTGTCAAAAACACTAATTTCCTGCCTGGAGAATACTACTGAGATCAGTTCAAAACTGTTACAAAAACTACATTTTGTATAATAGGAATCCTTTTGCTAGTCAATGTTTGTTAAAGTATATGACATACAATAAATACAGGGGTGCAGATACAATAAAATTCATCAATAAACCTTAAGAAAGTTTACTTTCATTACACTACTGTAAAGCTGCTTTGCAACGATATGAAAAGTGCTATACAAATAAACTTGAAATAAACTGAAATTACTGACTTCTGTGTTTGTGTAAAAGTCTTTTTCAGATATTTGTTTTATTTTCAGTTGCTAACAAGCATTGTTCAATACTGAAACATATTTTCAAAACTCTTCATGCAGTTATGTTGGTAACACCTCCAGAACTTTACTAGCGAAACATTTACACATACAAAATTTACTTGTGAAAAATTATAACACGTGAAAATAAATATAAAAAGTTTAAAGTATACAAAGAATTTTAATTATTTTTAACCTATAGTCAAAATAAGCCAAATGCAGTTTGAGATTAATTAAGAATAATAATATATTTTTATTTATGTAGCACCTTTCTGACACCCAAGGTCACTTTCCAAGTCAAGTGTAAGCAAAAGAATTAAACATCAATACCAGAAGACAGAACATACCAAGAGCTGAGAGTAATACAGAGACTACTTACAAGGTTAGGTAAGAAATACAAAAAGAATCTAGATAAATATCCATATAACACAGTACAATTTCCAGACTAACAATGGTAGAGTAATACTCAGACAAAAAAAAGGAGAGAAGGGAGGATGCTTGGATGTTTTGAGGAAGAGCATTCCACTATCTGGGTGCCGCAACACTCAAAAGACCTAGCTTCCGTAGTCACCAGACGAAACTAGAATGCACAATGAAAAAACATGATTTATATTTACATCATCAGTCTAGTTTGTATAATGAAATTATTTTGTGCATTTTTTTAGAAGATAATTGCTGAGAGTGTGATTTGGATTTTCATCAGATTGTGGAGGACTAATGGAGAAACCATGGAGAAATGTGCATTGGAACTCTGAGTGAGTTAAGTAATAGGCTAAACCAAATTCACTGTCTTCTTAAAAGTAATTGAAATGCTTATTTGGGCTGCTCTCATTGTTTTAAAATCAAAGTTCTTTAAAAATGTTCCTGACTGTGTTCCCAGTTTCAAATATTTTGTATTGTGTAGTTATATGTGATTGCCATTAAAAAAAAAAGCATTTATTTGTGTATTGAAAATAATTAGTAAATATTATTTTTTGTAGTTCCGTACCTACTACATCAAGTCTCTGTCTCTGTGTGAACTCTGGTCTGGATGTAGATGATTTTGTCAGCATTTTGAAGGGTCACATTCAAGACAGGTATCAGGTGAGAACTTTAGGTAAAAGGGAAACATATATACCTGGAAGATGTTTTACTAGTTAGAGGACTGAAAAATTATGGACATTAATTATATAATTTCTTTTGTTTTCTCAGTTTAATGCACCGATGCCCATACAGCCTGACTCTCCTCATTTCAATAAATCTCCTGGCTTGAAGGACAGGATTCACTGTGTGGTGTATGTGATTTACATCTGCAAAGTCAAGCTCCTCTCTGACAAAATCGTTGACAAGTTTGCAGTTTTTCGAAGGAAAACCAACCAGCTGAGTAGGTGACAAACAATAATGAAGCAGATTTAAATTTATTTCAATTACATGAGTTTGCACTGTCATTTAAATGATGTAAATTCAGTTTATGTTGTTCTGTGCTTCAGGTATTCCTCAGCTGGTTCTGCTGACTAAGGTGGATGAGGCCTGCCCCTTAGTGGCGGAAGACCTGAAAAATGTCTACCAGAGTCACTATATCAGCAAAATGGCACAAATTAATATACATTTCTTTGTAGTCAATATTTTGTGCCGTTTTCTTTCCCATACTATTTTCACATATTGAGTATTTCTGATTAACTGTTTTTGACAGATGCAGGAGGTGAGCGCTCAGTTTCTCTGTCTGCTGTGGTCCCAGTGAAAAACTACTGCCAAGAACTGGAAATTGACTCTCAAACTGACGTACTGCTTCTTAATGCTGTTGTTCAGATGCTCAGAGGGCTATTTTGATGATCTTTACAATCCAGACCAGAGTTCTGACCATGTAACCGGATGTCATTCTCTGTATTAATGAACATATTAGCGAACAGTTCGTTTACATTTGAAATAAAGGTCTTTTTGTCATTATGTTTATAATTGTCCTTCATAAAGTTCATTTGTTTTGTATAAGATAATTAAAAAATACATTTACATTGTACAGTACAATGGATCAAAAAGCATTATTAGGCAAATGTTACCTTAAAGAGCTCTTTCTAACTGATCTATAACCCATAACACTTTTGTTGAAGTAACCAAGTGTTGATTTAGTAAAATTAAATTGAATCCAGTTCATTTAGATGTTACAACATAAGGCATATTCTTCAGGTTCACTGGCAAAACTTTTTGCAGTGTGACTTCTGTAAAACAATATGCTTAAACACAGTAATAAAATAGTCTTCATGTGAGATTGCCTTAAGAGCAACTGATCTGTTGCACTCATCTCTAGAGAGGCAGATATCACTTCCTGCTGTCACCCGTTATTTGAGAATCCTCTCATTCTCAACGGTAACATTCATACGGATCTATAAAGTCCGCTTGTTTGAGGGAATAGCATCCTCATCATTTATGAGACTCGTTTCAGGAGTGCTCTCATTAAATATTTTCCTTCTCCACCAGTATGCTTAACCTTTTCATACTTTGGCTGCTCTCCCTTCTCGATGGGCCCAGGAGAGCCTTCTGGTGACCCAGCTGGAGTTGGGGTTATGAGCGGGGCTCCAGGCAGGATCTGTCTGTGATGAGTTCTGATGGCTGCTGGCAGCTGTCCTAAAAGAGCCCAGAGTTTTTCTGAGCCATGTGTTTTTAGCAGCCTGAAGTTCAGTCGTCAGAACAGCATTTTGGTGTTCCAGCTCCTTTGGAAATCAAGATGATAGACAAATGATTAAAAAGTTGAATACAATTTGGTATATATAATTTATAGTATAAATCTAAAGTCATTAATAAGACACATTATTAACACATAATAAGCTTAGATTAAAAGGTGCAGTAAGCAATTTCTGAGAAACACTATTGAAAGTGGATCAGAACAAGCACCAAAAACACTTCTAGAAAACACTTCAACAAAAGGGTTGTGCCCACTCATAATAGGGGAGGTGCCTGTTACATGTTTGTAAATTTAAGGGCGGAGCTATCAAGAGCTATCATTGAGGTGTGATCCTTTCGTGTAGAAGCATGTTTGTTTTGGTTATTTCAGATATAAACAGCATATCTCAGAAACTGCTTACTGCACCTTTAATATAGGGTAATGTATTAGGTATCATGAGCAATGAACAACATTTTTAACAGCACTTATCTATGTTAATGTTAATACTAAGGCTTTTTGTTAACTCTCAGAAAAACAGTAAAAAAGTTATCATTGGGGTTGTACCTTTTTGAAAGGTAACCCTTTAGGTACTGATAATGTACGTACCTTATATGTGCACTCTTAAGGAGTAAATAATGTACAGTTAAGGTATCGCCAGCTTTTGGAACTTTTTTTTTCTGAGAGTGTTGTTATTCACAACAAACTAATGATAATATATACAACTTAAATTGTTAAAAAATGTGTTATTATATGCAGAAATTAACATTAGTGTAGATTTATAAAGGCTGTAAAACATTGCTTGTTATTAGTTTATGATACCTCATATATTAAAGGCTTAGTTCACCCCAAAATGAAAATCTTCGGAACAAAAATTAAGATATTTTTGATGAAATTAGAGAGTCATCTGACCCTCCATAGCGTACGTATGCGTTGTGATACTCTCTAAAATGGCAGAAGTCATAAGTCAGGGGAGAAGAATGGTTGAGTAAATTATGTTGTTTTTGCTTTCTTTGCTCAAAAAATTATTCTCCTGGCATCGCAAAACTTAAGTTGAGCCACTGATGTTACATGGACCGTTTACCAATGTTTTTACTATGTTTCTGGAACTGGGATTATTTCAGTACTGCTGTCTGTAGAGGGTCAGATCAAAAATATCTTAATTTGTGTTCAAAGACGAACGAAGGTCTTATGGGTTTGAAACAACATGAGGGTGATTTTTTTTTTTTGATTTTTGGGTAAACTAATTATTTTTACTTTAATGTAATGGATAAAATAAGTTTCCTCCATTGTTAAACAAGAAAACTTCAAATATTCTTGGTTAATTAAAAAATAAAAGTGTTAATAATAACAAAAATACTCTTTTTTGCAGTACCTGTATCTTGCATTTGGACTCCACCATTTGTAGCTTGGTCTGTGCCAACTCTCTCTCTAACTCTTGGACCTGTGCTCTGAGAGAGGCCTTCACTTCATCCTGAGCACTGGTATCTTCATCCTCAGAGCACAGCTGAATTGATCCATCCATACTAAAGATGTGTCTGCACCTCTCACACTCCAGCATCTTGCTCTGAAAAATGATCATGTATCTGTAAATATCATGCTACTAAAGTAAGACTAACGGTTAAGGTCAAGATGCTTTGAAGTCAGCATGTTTCTTACCTTGATAACTGCCAGCTCTTTGTCGGTTTGAGCTTTCTGGTTTTCAAGGTTAGCGTTCAGTTGAGAGCAAATCTAAAGGATGCAAGAAATCAGGCTGAACGTTATCATCAAATTAAATCATGTTTTTTGAATCTAATTGAAGGTTTACCTGCTTATAGTCAGCTATGATGTTGTTTGATCTCTTAATGTCTGCTTCTGCTTTGTCCAGCTCTTTCCTAAACATCTCTTTCAGCTGTTGAACACATCAATACTTTACACAAGGCCAGAGATTGTCCAAACACTTTACTGTGGACATCAGTGATGTTAAAGCTCACCTGTGAAGCCTCCTCCTCCTTTCCCTTTTTCTCCTCCTCTGTAATCGTCAGAAGCTGTTTGGTTTTCAAAAGCTCTTTGGTTAGTTCATCCACCTGGTCCTCGGTCTAAAAAACACAGCAGATGTGTCAAAACATACACAGCAAATAAAACAGCAAATAAAACTGGCCTGTATGACATGCATGGCTTGTAATAATTTGACAGACCTGATCTAGAGCATTCCTCAGTGCAATCTTGCTAGTGACAAGTTTTTGTGCAAGGTCATCATTCTCCTGCTCCAGGCGCAAACTGGTCTCCTGAAGCTTACGGTTTTCTCTCTGAAAAAGAGAAAACATTCTTTTATTCCACAGATCTAAAACCCAAATGCATGATTATGCAATCTTCATAAGCGTAAATGTTGAAAGACTTGTGCTGAGGAAGACAGAAGCTTTTTGTTTTCGCTCGGGTGTGATATCTTACCTCGTACTTATCGAGTGGGTCTTCTGGCTGCACTTGGTTATCTCTTAATTTTGGCTTTTTAGAGGGAACCTGTTCAAAAAGAATATTCAAAGACATTTCGGATCATAACAGGTGTGCAATTCTTAAAGGAATGAAAATAATTTACTTGATTTATATCAGCTTTATCTTGAAATTTTGATTATTTTTGATAATTTATATATTATCACACACAATAGAATATCTGAATTTATAAAACAATAAAAAGAAAATAATAATTTAGATAATTTATTTTATACATTAAGTACAAGATTTATGACAATATTATGTAATATTTACTTTTTTATTATATACATCTAATATGTATGTATTTGTGTGTGTGTGTAAATATATATGTATAAATGTAAAATAATAAATTCATGATAAAATGCTAAAACATTCTAAAAAGAATGTATTTTGTACAACATGTATTTATTTAATGTTATGTAAAATATATATGTCCGTAAGCAAAAATATCGCAAAAAGTAAATGATCCCTAATTGTACTATTATTTCAACATTGCTGTAAAGATATTGACATCAAAACATGTTATCGCGCTACGCCTTAAAAATTCCAGCATGCCAAGTTTGAATCAACACGTGAGAAACATGAGGTCAAAGGCTGCTGAACTTACCATTTGCTTTGGTAGAGTCTCCACTACTAGACTAGCCAGGATCTCCTCTTCTGACATCTGGTCAATAATATGGGCATCATAGGCCACATTAATAGACACTTCTTCCATCATTTTGGCAGTTGAGTAGAACGCAAGCGATCTCTAAGTACAAAGTAGCCAGCTAAACTTGTCTGGAGAAATGACAACAGGTTTGACAGGCAGCAGTCTATATCTGTCTGTCTCAATACAAGCCCTGCCCCAACGTAAGACTATGGGAGGGGATTCAGTCCACCTTTGTCCTCTGGATCTTCTCTTACCTAATAAGCAGGTACCAAAACTCTTCCAACTGCTCCCAATTCAACTTCCTTACAGTATTATTCCACAATCCAGCAGCCAATACTAATTATTTCCACACACAATTTCCTCATTGCTGAAGCAGAACTCAGTTAAATATTATTAAAATGATTAAACCAATACAAGTAAGACCTGGAACAGATATGTTTTTCAGAGTAGCTTTTAGCGTCAGCGTTAAGACTTTGCTAGCCTGCCCGTGGGTTCAAGCTGCAGGGCTAAAGACTGTGAAATTGAAATTCTTGCTGTAATCCTGTAGGTTGCCTCTTACACAAAAACACTGCGGTTTTCCTAGGACAATCAGGTGCCAGTACATTCCTCCATTCCTTAAGCTGCTTATATCTGGCCTCTGTATATGTTCAGCAGGATTGATGGAGGCTTTGAACTGTTTTTATCATCTCACTGCAGCTTCAGGAGGCATAATGCAGATATTATTCATCAAAAACTAGTTAAAAAGCACTGGAGGTTCTTGTAAAACTATGTTTGCTTCTTTGTCTGTAACACAGAGATAATCTTTGGTGGTCATCATCAGCTTGAACAAAGCTAAGCTAATAAAGGGGAAAGAGAAGGGGACAAAAGTGAACAAAAGCAAGGGAGGATGTTATTAGTAATTGAAAGAAGGGAGGAGAAGAGAGCAATAAAGACAAACAGCAAAGTGTCACAGTGTTCAAAGGTTCTTGTTTTGGAGGAGGTGCCACCTCTCAGTCTTCAGGTTTCGTCATGATCCTGTGAAGCAAACAAACAAACTAACGCACAACTCTCTCCAGGGGGAGTGACTTTCTCCTTCGTCTGTTAAGTGTGCTGCCTATTATGGCTAAAAACTCATAGGAAAGCTTTATCATGCTGAGAGTGAAATTCTTACATTTGCTGAACTGCAATGCAAATGAGATGAAACAGCTATTTGTTTAACAAGATCTTAAACTGGTCCTTCAAGTACTTTAACACAATACAGAGAGTATGCTGTCCCAGCCCTGCTCGGCGCTCCCAAATGTCAAATGTCTTCAGCTCTTTAAGATGCAAAAGTGAAAGAAAAGGCTTTTGTCAAAATTACATCAAATGTGTTTCTTCACAATAATAGTTTTATTAAGCAAGCATACTTCACAGTTAATAAAACTGAGAGTAAAACATTTACATTGTTTAGAGAAATCTATTTAGTGTTGTTCTACTGAATTTTCAAAAAAAATCCAGAATTTCTTTTTTTTTTTTTTAATAATTTAAAAAATTACTTGTTTAATCAAATAATTGCAGCCTTGGTGAAAAACAACAACAACTGAAGCATAACTTCATCAATAAATTAACAAGTAAATAAACTTGCTGACACCAAATATTTAGTGCTAATAAATGTTGATTTCAGACACTTGCTTTAAAACCACTTTTGATTCTGTCCGAGCTACAATAATGCTATCATCATATTTTGCTGTTGAGTAAATATGTGAACACAAAAAAAGGCACACTGGCATTCGGAGTGAACTATGTACTTATTTAACTTTTGCCAAAAAACTTATATATGATGTGCTACTGGGGCATATTGTCACAAAATGTCAACATGTGTTCAGTGAACTGGGGAGTAAAAGTGAAAATGTTCAGTTGTTTTTTTTTAAATTTTTGACTTTTTATGGTTTTACTTAATCCACATAGTGCCAAAGCAGCTCAAAGAATATGAATATAGAAGAACAAAGCATTGGCAGCGAGCTTTTAGACACAGAAAGATACAGACTTGACAAGAAACATTTCAATCATTGAAATAATTTGATCTTTATGTACATGTATTTGTATAGATGTGAAATGGCTTTTATTACTCTGATCACAATTGACCGATTTTATAAAAGTCTACAGGCATTTATAAATGCTTCATTTATATTCAAAAGCATTCTGTGAAATATGTGGACAATATGCTACACTTTTTTACCCCTCAGTATTTTAAACCATACACTTCCATATTGTTTTCCCCCATTTTTGCCAAAAAGTACTCGCATGTAAAATAGAAGTGCCATTCTGTGATTTGTAATGTGATTCAGTTACTAACAAAGAGTGCTCCAGAGAGAGTGAACACAGACATCAGAATGCACAGTTCATAAACCAATGGCTAATGAAACAAGTATGTGAGAAAATATAATAATTCACATAAACACATTTGCAAAGACAAGGAAACTATTGTTCCTATAAGTATAGTTTCCACTGCCATAATATCATACAAACAGGGATAAGATAATGAAATGTTTTCAATATTTTCCAGTCATTTTCTTTCAGTGCCTTTCAGTTTCTTTCAGAAGATTTTTGAAAATGTTGCATATAAATTATATGCCATTGGAGAGTTTTAAAAGCTCTTAATTGAAGTATGTAGTGGATATGGACAAAAAAAGTGAGAATTAACAATTCAGCTCCAACCTCAGTATTATCTGATAACTGTCAACACTCTGTGCCATTGTGAATTTTAGTTAATGTGACACATATATTTAAATATGACCAATATAATCATCATCAGTAATTCATTTAAAATTTTCCCAACAGTTCAACACACATAAACAATCACATTTTGGTTCATTTCTCATCCTAAATTAAGTTTTTCAAAGACAAAGATTCAGTATATCAGGGTATATTTAGATAAAGCTAAATGTCATGCTCTTTTCAACAAAGATACTTTTTTTAAAGCTATTAAAAATTTGTGTGGAATGTTTGCCTTTTATGTCACAATAAACAACAGAATACTTGAAATGAGCCTAAAAAGCTACTGTGGGCTGCTCCATTTCGATTTTCTGACTATAATTTATGCTTTATCTGACTTTTCCAGATACATAAAATACTCTATTTGCATTTAACCTTTAAAACTTACATTAAAAAGGCCAAAAACTTCACAAACACTTCATGTCATATGACGTCACGGCCCTCAAAGCACAAAAGGGAGGGATGTGCAAGAAGAAGAGGTAAACTGCAGGTAAAACAAAACACAATGGAAGACTAAAGATGGCCTTAGACCTGTGTGGAAGAATAACATGGCATCCTGTAGGTCTTTTTAACTCTTGGCGCGAGGAGATGTAACTGCCCCAGTTGCTCTGGTCCACAGAGGCGACTCTATCCCTGGGTCTATCTCCAGGGTCTGTGAGGGTCAGACGTCAGTGCTGATGGCTCGTGTATTGGTGTAAAAGTCTGGCGTGCTGCGATGGCTCAGCACGGGGCCGTACATGGCGGCCAGACCAAGGGCAGTGGCGCCATGGTTCTCATAGTGAGTGGGCATGTAGGACAGACGTTCGCCGCCGTTCCGCATCTCATCCGTGCCACGGAGGTAGTAGGGTGAGCAAGTTGGGCAGTAGCTGTGAGGTGGAGCGGGGTCGTAGGGCAGCGAGAGAGGTGTGACGGCCGCCCCGTCCACTCCCGGAGCACTGCATGCGTTGCAGGCAAACTGTGGCTGAGGATCTCCGACCGAGCCCGCCTCCCCTTCTGACTCATTCCTCTTACAGCAGTAATACTAGGTTGGATATACAGAGGAAACTAGATTAGACACTGAGCCTTCAACGCAGATCTTCCTCAAACTGTTGAGTAACACGCAGACATTTTTTTGACCATGGAATGATTCTGCAATGGATTTTAGTTTTTTAGGTTAACAAGTAGCTAAGGCTAAACTGTGCTTAATAAAAAAATAAATATATACTAAAATGGATTTTAAATACATTTATTGCATGCTAAGTATACAAAAAAACATTTATATATTGACATTATGTGTTTAATAAAAATACCCTGCAGTTGTATAATTACTATACTGAACTGGTATACTGTACATAAGTAGTGTTGTACTTAATGCACTTTATGCGGAAGTAGCACTGAATTTCAACTAAAGGTATAATTATGTACATCTGACTGTGCTAAAGTGGAACTATTGCAAGAATGCTTCAGGTACACTTTAAATATCTTGCATTATATAAAGACCATACAATCCTCATCAGTATTGGTATTAAAACACATTATGCATTTA
>JAUMHE010000043.1:13780777-13798158 GCA_032359235.1 Enteromius mattozi | reverse complement strand
TAATTTGCAAAATAGTCTTAAAAAACCAACTTGAAAAAGAATCGGGATTAAAATCGTGAATCGTGATTTCCCCAGAAGAAATCGTGATATGATATTTTTTCCATATCGCCCACCCCTGTATGCATCTACTTAAATCAGGTTCAAGTCAAATAGCTAAAGAATCGTTTCACACACACAAAAAGGGCTAAAATAATTCACGAATCCCGCGAAGTTTATTTTTAAACTGCAGAGACCGCTGACCGAGAGTCTTCCTCATCTCTAACCGTCACTCAAAGCTTTGAAGCATCAGGTAAAGCAAACACACATTTCCTGTATTACAGTACGTTTAAAATTTTTGTTAAACATTTTATTTATTGAAACTGTTTGTTAAACATTTTGTGTTCATTGCGTTATCGAACTGACCAGAAATGACCAGTTTTCTGAAGAAATACTAGCCTATACTTTGTGACTATTAGATTTAACCTTAAACCTAAAGATTGATCAAACTGTTAATACACAACACAGATGAAAAATAACAAACTAACATCCTACAAAAATAACAATGACATCTGAGGGCCAATCTGCTTGATGCAATGTAGTGTGTCAGTAAGAATCTATTATTTGAATGTTTATATTTTTCTTCATCTAATGATGCTTCAGAAGATGTTTTTTTCTTAATGCTGCTGGGAAAGTAGATTGTCAATAAAAAGTAACGTAAGCCAAGTCAAATTAATTTGGCATCTACAGCATTTTGATACAGCATTTACATTGTCTTCTAAATTTTAACTTTCAGATGTACTAATTTACATTGTATTCCTATTATATAACTTTTGTGTTTATATCCCTTTATATTTTATAACTTTTTTTGAACTACCTTTGACTCTTTTGTAATGTAGTATTTGTAAAACTCACCCTCATCCTAAGAATTTTTGGCATAGCCACACTAATTATTTCTTAAGCATTTTGTAATATCAGTTTGTAACATCAGCAATCTGTTTACTTTACAGATGGAGCGTGGAGAGACAGGACATGGACCACAGTTCCCACAGTGCTAGTTTTTCAGCACCCACACACAAATTCATATAGAAGTTCTCAATGATGAAATGTTAATATGATTGTGATATGATATGATTATGCTAACTGTAAAATAACATTCTAGGAACATTAATAATAATGGACATTTTAACCTTCTTGTAAATAAATGTTCATAGAACATTATATTTTTAGTGAAATTTAGGTTGCAAGAACGTTTTAGGAACGTTATGCTAATCACATAGTTACGTTCTACGTTAAGCAAACTGGACATTTCTGTGTTTTTGGAACATTCCAAATAACGTTCCCACAACCAAACCAGAACGTTAGGAAAACATTCTCAGAACATAAATTTATTAGCTGGGTTGTTCCTGTCCCCTGTGCTGTTTGCCAGCAGTTAAACTCCAAGAAAGTACAGATGTAGGATCTTTTTGGTGGGCTGCTGAAAGTCAAACCCCTTCATCATGGCAACATTGACAGCAATGGACCACTGATAGACATGTTTGGACAATTACATGCAGCTGATAGGCTAGACAAGGTCACTGTAAATACACTGAGAATGCTTTGAATAACAAGGACGGGTGGGAATTGGAGAGAGTTTGAGTTGAGTATTTTCTTTGCTAATTTGTGGCAATACTGAACTGTGAAATGTAATATCAAAGTGATGGCATTTCTGCACACAATACCAAAATCCAAAGTCCGCTCACTTGGTGATCATCTTGGCAACACCCCAATGCAGCTATTCTCTGTTATCTACTAGAACGAGGAAATGCCAAGAATGAAAAAAAAAAGCTTACGTAATGCATAAATGCAGTCAGCCAATAAATAAATAAATCTATAGACATCGAGTAGGAGCTACTCAACAAAACAGTCAGAGATAAAAAATAATTTTTAGTTTTATTTATATATATTATCTTAAAACATCCACTAAGAAAAATAGACTAATGTGCAAAACAATTGCAACAAAACACTGCAAAACTGTATGAAAACAATGCCCTTTGTTGTTTTGTCCTTTGTTGACCCGGAGAGACACAGAGGAGACAAATTATTAAATAAAGTCATTATTTTTATTTTCTTCACGTACAGAAAGTATTCTTCTTGTTTCATAATGTTACGCTCACAAGCCTCCCAGTTTTCATCCAAAATTTCTTAAATTGTGATCCAAAGATGAGCTTAATGACAACATTTTAATTTTGCGCTGTTCAAATTAAAATAAGTTAAAAAATACATATCAAGGCCTTGTTTTTCTCCTTTTCCACTGTGTCCTGTGTGAATGGCCACTAATATGCTAAGTGCTTCCAAAATCACATGTAAAAGAATTAGTGGTGGGTCTTTCAAGAACATTTGGTTTATTTTGTGACTTGAATAATGAACTGATCTGATGAATGATGAACGATCTGTTCATTTTCATTCGAGAAAGTGGATGCATTTGGGGAAATTTGGCTACTGAAAAAATATAAATATATAATATTTAAATATGTAAATTACTCCAAATTTACTGCTTATACAAACAAAATGACTTCACTACAGATTACTAGTTTGCCAAACAATATTCAAAGATCTGTAAAATGAGCAGAACTTTACATCACTAGTAAGAATATTATGCTACTCTGAATTCACCCCCTGTGAAGATTTTACCAATAAGGCGATCAGGTGATTTTTTAAACTACAAGCTAGATGGGGCTTCCCTTCCTACAGCCACTTTATAGAGCAGTACCATTCATGTTCCTAATCGTGGCTCGTCTTTTTCTTCTTAAACCCAATATGTCTCTGACAATACATACTGCATAACTATATTACAGACAAAACCACACTGCAGTGTACACTTAAGCCAAAAAAGGAGAAGCATTAAATTGAGCTATGCATTAAATTGGTCCTCAAGTCCCTGGAGAGATTTTTGTAAATGGATAGTCAATTATTGACAGTGAAAAGTAAAAGACACCCCTGAGCGCAATGAACACTGTGATAATAGAAGTACTCAGAATCACAAGCTGATGATGGTTTTCCCATCCCACAAACATGTTTGAGAGATTGTTTGTTGTTTGTTTTCCTTTGTTTATTCATGAAACGTGCATAATATGAGATCCCATGTATATTATGCAGGTATGTGAGGAGATGCCAAAAGAGATGTGCTGCAAAAGGAAGTGTGACCTGGCGCAGGCCTTGTCAGCACGCTCGTTTATCACCTGGCTCAGTCTATTACACCAATGAGTCTGCAGATCAATAGACAGATGCTCGTATATCTCTGTTGCCATGGTACCCAGGGCTGCTGACCCACTTCTCCCCAAATACCCCAACACCCCTCTCCTTTGTCCATTCTTTAGTTTCTTTCCTTTTACTCCCTTTCCTCCTTCATTTCTAGTTACCACTATATTTCAGTGCGACACCAGCACACATCAGCCATCTTCACACTGCCAAAGCAGCAAAGAACCCACATCCGAAGCTGCACATATATTATGAAAATGTATTTTGGCATTGGAAAAATTATGTTTTGTATTTTAATACATTTTTAAATGTAATGCATTGTTGTGATGATGCAAGCTGAATTATCAAGCCATTTTTGTGCATGTGTCTTTAAATGCAAATGACCTGCTGCTCTCTGACCCCTTTTCCAGAACAGGGCTGTGTCATTGTAACTCGCACCTCGGATACTCTGCCAAAACACGTCTGTTTGGTTTAGAATATAATTTCTATCATGCTAAAATCTTGCGTTTTAAGACCATATCAATTTAAACTTAATAAAAAAACAAAAAAACAGCTCTTAACTGAATAACTTCTGAATACACAGAAGTTACAGGACGAGACATATATACAAGACATTTCTTATTTTAATGCTGCTTTTAAATGCTTTAATGTGAAGATAAACTAGCAGTTGTGGGCGGGGCCTGTAAAATTTAAAGTGGGAGAGAGAGAGGGGAGCAGGATCACAAAAGGTCCCCAACTAACTCGGGACACCGGTAGTGCAATGGCACTATATGTCGGCACACTTGCCCAGTAGCCTATCGGCACCACTAAGAGAGTGTGGATTTTTATAATTATAGGTTGGTTGTGTGCAAACACTGCCAGCACACATTTATGTTTAAACAACATGTAAAAGTGAATTTTGCATAAGAGGTTAACTTTAACCTAAATCTTACTGACCCCAACATTTTAGATATAATATTATCAAAGACTATAGAATACCCAAGACGTGTCACTCGTATTTTAAATTGGGAAAAATGCAATAGTCAATTTGGTCGCTTTAACGAACGTAGCCCCGCTTTCTGAGCAAAAGAGCCTATCGCTAAATTCATCATTTCAAAAACAGAGTGACAGGACTTGCCTTAAGATCTTTAGAACTGCTCACAACCTGCTCACTTCCTCTCACCTGCTCAATTTTCTTGTCTAATTTCTCTTTCTCTCTCCTTGCCAAAAATAAGACTCTTCTCACTTCCTTAGCTTCCCCTCTGCTTCTTTTTAAAGGAGCACATGATGACACTTCCCCTTAGTGCTCTGGAAGAGTGTGGCATCTGTCCTCCCTGCCTTTGCTCCAGAACAGTTATGGACTTTTTATCTGGCAGCTCTGTCTGACCTCTTATCTGTCCGACCGCACCAGGCCCAATATAGCTGTGGGCGTTTCACATGTTTACGACACAAATATGTCTGCAATGTGAAAAGTAAAGTCAAATCACATCAAACATGACAGAAAAACAACACTGAACTTAATTTAGTATCTAGTTTGAAGACAAATTAATGTCTCCAAACAGAGGCTGTCATGTTTGCAAAAGTCCTAGATGTTCAAAATTTCTCAAAGGCAAACAGGAACCAAGTAAGACCTCAAATAGAAAAATTTGAAGACCACCATAAACAAAAGAAACCTTAATAAGATGTTCAAGATTAGTTAAGCTAATACTAGAGTAGAAACCCTATTAAAAAAACACAGCTTGAAATATGAATTAATTTCAGGCTCTTTATGTAGTGGTAGTTTTGTTGGTAAAGCTAGTTAAGATGCCTAATGGGAATATCAGCATTCTTTGCTGTGAACCAGCATCCCAAACAACATACAGTATGCTGGTGAGCAACTACGGTGGTCTTTTCAGCGGCAGTGTTGTTTTCTCAGTGTAAATAACCTCATATATCACTATTTAAAGTGGCAGCAAGACGGTTCACATCACTGAGCAAGCTAAACAAGACAAAATAAATGTCCTATGGTTTAAAAAATGCTAAATATAAATGTCTAGCACTGAACAAACCCCTGTTTGACAAGTTTTGACGTGTTGAACACTGTGTGACTATTAAACAGCTAATTTCCCTCAACACTCATTTTCCTGCCTTATGATTATGCCAGCTTTGCAACAAAACAAGCACAGCAGCGTGGCGCTAATAGAAAATAACTTGCAAAGAGCTGAGATTGCACTCTCTATGGACAGCCCAACGGGCCATTACTGGAACAGTCCAAGCTTTCATTTACTCTAATTGCAGTTCTAGCCTTTATAACATACACTTAAACCACTGAGTATAATAAAAGAAGAAAAAGAGATAGAAATGAAAATCCCATTCAGCGTACATTTTCTCATAATCCTTCTTCGTTGTGGAGAACTCTTCTACAGTGGGCCGCTTTCTTAAAGGATTTAGAGAGATCATGTTCAGTTTCTCTTTGGGTGCCGAAAGTAGAATTGAAATGAAAGTCAAAGGTTTTAATGTATTTTTGTTATCACAGGTCACTGTGGTGTTTTTCTTTCTTTTTTAAACTGTGGATTGCTCTCAGACTTTTAGACCAGAACAGGAAATAAATGAATAATAATAGTAATTTTACTTCACTGTGGGATTAACATGTCATAACTGCTTATGTCTGTCAAATTAATGAACATTCCATCATCATTTAGTCACCCTCATGCAATCTTTACTCTATATGATTTTTACAAGTAAATAAATATTAGATCCACTGGTTTTCACTGCATGGACGAAAATCACTGAGACAGGTTTTTTTCACTTATTTTCCACTGAAGAAACTCATATGGGTTTCAAATGACATGAGGCTAAGAAAATAGAAAGAAAAAGGTTCTTCTTTTTTTTTTTTTTTTAACATCAGATTGCTCTGGGAATACTGTCTTGTAAGTTGTTTTGGATAAGTGACAGTTAATAATATCAAGTAACTAACTGACAGTTGTAAGAAGCACCATACACTCCCTGATGCATAGAAGCACTCAGATCAGCTCAATGAGCTTTGCCACAGTCAATGAGAGATATTTAAGGAACTGTTTAAAGGAATCACAGTAGTGGCTAATATATATCAAATCAAATCCCATGTCTCTGGTGACAGTGAGAGTTATTGGAGATGGCTTGGCAGAGAAACTGATGACCAAAGCAAGCTTGTTCTCAGGTAACCTATATTTTACCATCATCAACTCTAAAAATGTGGGTTATTCAATTTTAATGTCTCCTGGATTGATTGAAATAGAGCTATGCTTCAATTTCTTATTCTATTTTTCATGATAAATGAAACCTCAAATGAAACCTCCAAACCTATAATATTGCAGCTTTAGTTTTAGGCTCTTTCTCCAGCTGAGCCTGTATATGCCAGCGGGTCTCTGTTGCCTGATTTATGGACGGCCAGCATGCACATCCCGCCCCAAGGACAAATCAAGAGACAGCTTCAGATGTCAGGCTATAAAGCAGCTGCTGACTGGGTTCTTATTCAGCAATTGCCGCTACCCCACTTAATTCACTGGCGTTTATTTAAAGCACAAAGAGAGACAATCAAAAATTGTGGGGTAATTTTTTTTTTTTTTATTGACGGACATGAGGCTCATTGTTTAGGGGGACAGATATATGATTGATATATTTTATATAAATATATAAAATTGACCCTGGACCACAAAACCATAAGGTTTCATAAAGGTAAATTTTTTTAAATTAAGATTTATACATCATCTGAAAGCTGAATAAATAACCTTTCCATAGATGTAATGTTTGTTATGATAGGAAAATATTTGGCCGAGAATTATTTGAAAATCTAGAACCTGAGTGTGAGGGAGCGTAAAAAAAAGAGAGAGAAAATCGCCTTTAAAGTTGTCCAAATAAAGTTTTTAGCAATGCATATTACTAGTCAAAACTTAAGTTTTGATTTATATATGGTAGGAAATTTACAAAATATCTTTTAGGTAACACTTTACAATAAGGTGCCATTTGTTAACATTAGATAATGTATTAACTAACATGAACTAGTAATGAACAATACATTTATTACAGTATTTATTAATTTTTGTTAACATTAGTTAAGAAAAATACAACTAATCATTAATTAATGTTAGTTGAAAGTGCATTAACTAATCGCAACAAACACAACTTGCAAGTTTAATAATGCATTAGTAAATGCTGAAATTAGCATAAAGTAAGATTAATAAATGCTGTATAAGTATTGTTCATTATTAGTTTATAATATATAGTATATAAGTATTGTGTCAACAAAACTGTATTAATATTGGCAAAATAATTTTTCCTATAAACAGGTAATGGCAAAAAATGTGCTCAGTTTTTGCTTGCTTACAGGTATAAGCTTGATTGCTTGTGTCATTGTAAAATGTAAACTATATTATCATCCAGGTCCAATCTGCTAAAAGTGACAATAAACCATAAAGCTCTATAAACACTAACATCGTGAAAAGTGCTATACAAATAAACTTGACACATATAAGCAGACAACGATTTCAGTCCAAGAAATCAGTCATGTAAAATAAATAGTAAAATAAAAGTCACAAATCTTTTGGCTTGTTCCCACATTTCAGTCATGACCACTGATAAAAACTCAAAACCAACCTATAGTAGATTAGGTGGCATGCTAATGGATCAGTTCAGTAAAAAGAGAACTTTTTAAATCGCAGTCATACAAAGTGCAAATGCCAACGCAATGAAGCATGCACATGTCCAACTCAGCAGTAAGTATTAAAGCTCTCACTTTGAATAGCTCAAGTAATACTGAGCAGATGACTCAGTGCTCTGTTCACTCATAAACACATTGTAATTTGTTTTTGATGTGTGCTACATAAGTCAGCAACAAACAGAAACCGCCGCGATCACAATGCTGAGAGGCTTCTCTTGACACAGCTTGTCGGCCTGATCTATGATGTCACTTATAACAATGCTGTGGGGAGATAGTAAGGTGAACGTCCTTCTTCATTATTAAAATGAATCTCTCCTCCGCAGCTGTTCTCGCTCTGTGAAATGGAGAGGCAGGAGCTCTGATCATTTTTGAATGAATCCCTTCTCCTGATATATCCACTCTTAAATAATGGCATGAATATTTCGGTGAGGAAGCCTCTAACTTTGCACTTGAAATCAAGGCAAGCCTGCAATTTTAAGTCGGCCCTTCTCAATTATTCAAATATCATTCCTGTAACAATATTTTTCCATCACCGGGCCATTTAGCCAGGTAGTGAAGGAAGGATTTTTCACCCCATTCTCTTCAAAAAGCACTCATCTCTGCTGTGTATGGAGAGAATATATTTATGTCGAAATCTGGGGCAGTTGCATGGATTTAAAAAATGAACAGAGAGAAGAGGAATATCATCATTCGTTTTTCTTTGTCAAAGAGTATAAATGCAATCCTGTACATTTATACCATTAAGAATCTTAATTGCAATTTAATCTGAACCTTAGGGGTCCGCTTTATAGTCTATGCAAGTTTACAGTCCTGTTAAAGGAATAGTTCAGCTAAAAATAAAAATATTTGCAAAAAAATGTATTCACCTTTAGGCCATCCAAAATGTACATGAGTGAATGTATGTCTTCATCGGAACAGATCTGGAGAAATTTACTGTACAGCATTACAAGACTTTTTTACCAAGATATTCTCTGCAGTGAATGGGTGCCATCAGAATCAGACCAAACAGCTGTTAAAAACATCCCAATAATCCACAAGTAATTCACACGAAAAGCTGTGTTTGTTATAAACAAATCCATCATAGCGTTTACCTCAAATAACTGAATACCTCTATCCTTCATACTGTATTCTCCACTGAAAAAGTTTTGTCTGAATCAGGAGTGAAATACACACAAATCAAGTACCATTTACACGCAGAAAAAAAGTCTAAACAAGTATATCAGTGGATTTTGCTGTGAGATGACAACAGAGGACAGGACTTTTCCATTAAAGCAAGCATTAATATGGATTATGGACTATTATTTTTTTCCTAGAAACAGTAATTTACAGTTAAAACGTCCTGATGGATTTGTTTCTTACAAATATTAAGCTTTTCGCTTTAAAAAATAAGTAAATTCTTCAAATCTGTTCCGATGCTGAAACAAACTCATCTACAATGGCCTGAAGTAAATTTCAGCAGATTTTCATTTCTAGGTAAACGTCATCCAAACACAAAACAGCTACTTCAAGTACATCATCAAAAAATCTTCCACCAATCTTCTTTTTTTTACAGTCATAAAGTAGTATTACATCATCTTCATGTGCACGTGTCATCGCCCTTTAACTTTCAGCTGCATTTCTTGCAACACACACGAATTGTTCCCAGAAAAGCCCTTGATGGGCTCTCCCCTGTCAAGGCGACTCACAGTGAGGCTTTAAAAACTTCAGACTGCGTGGTTTACCATGGCTTGACTCAAACAAACATGCTCCCTCAAGCAGTACATCTGCCAAGAGCACACTGCTGGAGAGCTTGCCATGTAAATCCAGCAAAACAAACAGTTGAAAAGCAGCTCCAAACACACCAGGCCCCCTTGGCAGATAGAGCATCACTGGCCTAGAAATCATGTCTCCACTAAAACAGCATCTGTGTATGTGTCATGTCTGCTAGAAACAGACAACATATGCTTTCCCCCTGTGGAAAACATGACTTTTTCGACAAAAGCAACAGCTCTGCATGAAATATATGACTACTATCATGCTCAACCACCACTAAAATGTATACCCATCTATCTATCATAAAAACAATAATATGCAATTGAAATATCTTCATCCAGGATCCTTTAAATTAAATGAATAGAATATGATTTATTTATTTTTTGCATAGAAATTTTAAAAACTATATATCCAAATCATTGTGTCCTATGGCATGACAATGCAAATAATAATAATAATAATAATAAAAATAACCTCTAACATTGCAGATGATGCTATTTGTAACTCTAAAATTAAGATTTTTTTCTCATGTTATTTATTTGTATGTTAAGTTTTTCTTTCTATATTTTTGTTATGTCACACCATAGAACACAGTGCAATGTTTATTTATCAACTATAATCAACATATTTTTGGATTCTCCCACCTTCATAAATGTATTGTGCCCTGTGGTTCTGTATAGTGTCCCCACTTTCATGGCTGTTGCTTGCTTGCTTGCTTTCTATACGTGTGTAAGAATTTTAATTTTATTTATGCAAACAAAGAGCATGCAGCAAGCTTCATAACCTGACACATTTACAGATTGAATTGGCACTTGAACACTTCCATTACACTGCAAAATCCAAACCAGACCATTTCAGCACACGTGCATGTCTGCTCATATAGAAGGACATTTCAGTTACCTTTAAACCTGTTTCTCCTCCTCCCAGAATGTTTGTAATGCAGCGTGCAGTGTATTATTCCAAATGACTGATGCTTGTCAGTAGTGAACACTACTGTATCTGTTCATCTGGGAAAGGCTCGTCTGAGGCTGTGCTTCGTTAGCAGAAATGCAGCGTTCGCTGCACAGCGAGCTTTTATAATCTATCTGAACGGATGGCTGTCACATCATCATTTGTTGCGGCTGTAATTCCGTAGTATCCCTGCGAACAGCCGCGTGTATGCTGTGAGAGACAATATAACACATCCGAGCTCGCAAATCAATGAGTGGCATTACCCAGATTGCGTATCAGAGACCGGTGTGTAGTGTGCAGGCTGTGAAGAGCGCCGACGGTCCCTCAGGAGGATGCAACAGCCTGCGAAGAGACGATGCTGCACGCGCGGAAAGGGTCAGGAAACGAACCCACACCTTTACAGACGTTAAAGGAGAGCAAAGCGTCAGCCGATGAGCGTGCGTCATGTTTCACATGACCACCGTCTTCAGAATATAGAAAGAAAAGTGACAGCGTTCACATGACACTTCGCTTTTTCTTTTAGAAATGTGCTTGTGAGTTTATAATAGTCAGGGAATTAAGAAGCTTGAATGAAACCATAATTTAAAAGGATCGAGTTATTACATTAAAATAAAACTGCAAAACATCTGGTTGGTGGCAACTTAAGAACATAAGAACCTATTTTTCTTAATACATTTATTTATTTAGTTTTTAAAATAACAGTTGATTCTTGAAAATGAATATACATAATACATTCTTCATGCTGCATATATGAATATATATATGTATATATATATATATGACTTTTTTTCTTTTCTTATCTAGGGATACAGTATATTTCTCAGAATAACTATACAAAAAGCAACAAGATGATTATATAATAATATATAATAGCATATCCAGACAAGTGAACCACTTTATATAACTTATATTTATTAAGTCTTTATTAAAGTCTTTTTCATGTACTGGTGTAATTGCAAGAATCTGGCAGATAGATCTTCAAAATGTACTTTTTAAAAACACATTTAAAACAGACCATGATGGTCTACTGATTTTTTATTGCATATTTAATTTTTCATGACTGAACCAAATGAATATTCAAATTTAATATTCAACTAACTATGACTATTAAAAAACAAAACCAAAAAAAAAAAAAAAATTAGTGAACTGTCCCCTTAAATTTTTTTTTCTCAGTTTGTTTTTGGCAAGGAGCAAAACTAATGAAAATACCTTCTGTGTACAAATGTATCAGTATATGGGAAGATTAATGATGCTTGATGTAAATGAAGACACAATTACACGCACATATGCAAATCCCATCACAGACTCTTATATGAATGCGTGCACATTTATGTGTGCTCACACACACACACACACACACACACAGCAAGGTGGCACATCGTTGACAGATTTGATTATGAGGACTGGCAGGGATTTGCTGCATAAATTAGAGAGGGGATCTGTAACAAAGCTGAATGAAGGAGATTAAGAGCCTGCTCAACTCATCTGTGTCAATGCATGTAATGTTGGGAAAGTGCTTTAGTGCAAAGCTGCCATACTTGTTATTTGACATCTTTCTAATTAAATATTACACACGACACGGGAATGCCATTCCCTCCTTTCTGACTGCCATTACACTATGTCTTTAGACGTGAAGAAATGGTTTTATTAAAATGCCACCTCGATAAGCTTGTCAAGGTCTTGAACAAGACTCTAAAAACACATAGCAGTATATAAAAGAATACAATAAATGATAATCAGTGCTGGGTATTTACAAACTGTAGTCTATTAGTTTACAGTGATGACATATGTAATCTAGATTATTCATTTTAAGTAATGCATTCTGGCTACTTTGGGATTACTTTTAGATTACATTTGAGCCCAATTGTTTATAGATTTAACTGGGGTAACTGTTATAAAAAAGCAAAGAGAAATTACATATTCCATCTATTCCATTAAATATATTCCATCATTAAATGCATTTAAACACAAAAATTAATACAATAATTTGATTTCTATATTTACAATATTTAATTTGTTGACCTGCATGTCAGTGACCATAAACTGATATGAGAACTGTAAACATGCAAATGTGTTTGTTAAATTATTGTTAAATTGTAAATCATTAATTTACATGACATTTACATGGCCATGCTACATTAGGAATATTCAAAGCTAAACAATATGACACACACAGTGTAATTTTAACGTAATCAAGAAAAAAAAGAAACTGTAGAAATATGATCTAATTATAAATACTACAAGTACTGATTACGTAATCCAAATACCATGTAATCATTTACTAGACTACCCAGCACTGATGATAATGTTGAGCTTTTTAAATTTATAACAGTGCAGTTCCACAAAATTAAAAAAAAAGTTAGTTACAACTATGAATTTATCTTTTATTAAATGAATTAAATTAGGCTGTCTGAATCTAGCATTATACGCCATTATCTCAGTATCGAAAGGCCAGACCCAATTAACCTGTCTTCCCGAAGCCCTTGTTTCATTCCCTGTGCTTTGCTGCCTGGGAGGCACATAATTCATGTCCCTCTTATATTTAACATGATCCGTAAGAGCAGCGAGACTCACAGCTCCCTGAGTAAAGCTGAGAGAACTCCCTTTAGAGCAGGAGGAGGACTTTTCACATATATCTGCCTTATTTATTCATATTTATTCATATTATCCAGCCGTTTTCTTACACCTCCTCCCACTTAAGCAGCCCGTCAATTAAGACACCCTGCAGGAGTGAGATGTAGTGACAGCATAATGATGAATCGACTAACTACAAAAGGCAGGCAGTGTATGCCAAGGCAGTCTAAATATTTAGAATGTGATCCCTCTTAAAGTGTGCAGCTTTCAGCAGACTGATGAAACTCTAGCCAGTGTACCGCACCTCTACAGAGCGCTTCAGGACAGCAGGATCAGAACAATGAAAGGCGGGGTGGTTAGAGAAGAAGAGCTATTCTGGAGCACAAAGAGATCAACTCTCTTGCTGTGTGCCATCTGCCTGGACAAGGAGAACACAATGGCAACTCTATGTGGTGCCTGGTAAGTGTTGGCACTGTGACAATTCTCAATGTATTTTCAGCTGAATCTAAGGTCACCTTTGGAGAGTTGAGGGCATGCTTTTTAAAATGACATCACATTCGGTATTAATCACATCCATATACATTTCACTTGATTATACTATAATGCTATATTGTAAATGGAACATTTTTACATAGTAAACATAAAATATTATTTGCAATAAATTTTACTTTTGTAATCAGATAAAACAGGATATTTAATTAGTGTAGTGGGATTTTTATTTTTTTACTGAATTACTTTGGTGCGGTCATGTCCACCCCCAATGCATTTTATATATATGATACATATTGTGTGTATATATTTGAAATGTTCTGTTAAAATAATCTTTTTTATTATTATTATTTTGTCTTTAATGGCATGCTATCACGTGGCAAGTCAGTCAGTAATGCTACTGATGAAACTTTCTCCAAGTCGACAGTGACTAATCATTTGCAGTCCGGTGCATCAGATTATGATTCAATTCAAATTCGTGATTTTGAACTAACGGTACTAATTAAAATAATAGTATTAACTAAAATAAAAGTCTCGGAAGAGTCATTCTGACCGGGAATCTGAACATGAATCTCAACAAAATATGTTTTTTTTTTCAACAGGGTTAGCATGCCGTTCTAAAAATGAATACTATTATTAATACTACAAATATTTTGTTTTTCAGAGTATCCACCGATGAACCACGTACAACAATACCAGAAATCTGTATTAATAGCATACATTTTGATTCCATGTTTGTGTTTAATTTCTTAAAAAATTAAATGTAGATTTATGAAAGAGATGAAGTCCACTGGTAGCTTTACGGTGCTTTTAATAAATATATATTTGCACATTCTGAAATTAAGCAGTGACATTAGCCATTGCTCAGTTTACAGGTTGAAGTTGTTCTAAATGCAGAACGATGCCATAGCAGTAAGAGAAGCATCATTATTTTGGTCTTGCATGCTCTAATGCCCATCTCTGAGCACCATTACACATCCTCAGCATCAGGCATCATCAACTGGCTACATAAAAATCAGTCCAGCAATCTCTCTTACTGTATGTCTTCAAATATATTTAATACTTTTCAGCACAGTGTCAGAACATTATAAATTTATTAGTACAAACTCAACACTGCAGACCTATTGATAAAATTCACACAATTCTGAGTAGTTTAAAGTCATGTTTATGTGCTAAGTGATGTTCATGATCTGTATCTGTCAGCAGGACCCCCAATATGAACCTAGTCCATGCCTGCCCACACACACACACAACATTCACCGCAATGTCATTTCAACAGCAGGGCTCGTTATATGAATGCACACATGGCTGAAGCTCATTTCTCAAGTACGAGAGCATCGGGAGACCGCCGGCCCCTGCTCATCCTTGCTCAAGTATGACAGCTTAGACGCAAAGAAAGGATGGAAGATGGAGGTAGGGGGTGCGTGCCTGTGTGCCATCTGGCAGAGTGAAGTCCATGCTTTTGTTTATTTGAGAATCTTGTGGTAAGGGTAGAGATTGAGGGTGGAAGTGAACGCCTGGATGTCTGTGATGGTAATAGCTGAGGCCAGTAAAGTGGAAGCAGGAAGGAAGGTGAGTTTGGAAACCTCCCCATACAACGACATCTTACTGCCTTCCCCCTCTTCCTCTCCAGCGGCTGGCTGTTCTTCACTAGGAGGGTCGTTCTCTTCTACTCCATAACCAACAACCTGAAAAGAAACCCTTCATCATTCAGACTAGTATCTAAAACAGTATATTCACGAAATAAAATATGAACAAACAGAAGTGTATTGCACAAAGGAAATTAGTTCTTTAAAAAAAATTGGTGTTAAAATCCACAAAAGAAGGAATAATAACCATGAAAACTAAAGATAACACCAGTAATTGTAATAGTTAAAAAAGGTAATTAGCAGACTAATATCAGTTAAAAGGTAAGCAGATTAATTTGAATACAAGAAAACACATTAATATTGATATATCGAGTGCTGTTAAAGGATTAATCGTGATCAACTGCATCCAAAAAAGTTTTTGTTTATGTAATAATTGTGTGTGTACGCTGTATATATAAATACACACACACATACATATATACATTTTAAACAAAAATTACGTGTATATATTTATATTTATTTAATTTATATTATAATAAACATTTGATATATAATTTTTTTTCTGAAATATATACATGCATGTGTGTGTATTAATGTTTACAAAATAAATATACACAGTACGCCCACACATTATGTAAACAAAAACGTTCGGGTGTGATTAAACCTGATTAATCATTTGACAGCACTAGAATATACTAACAATTGAATAAAACTATGAATTAATCCATTAATTTTACAAAAAAAAAATCAGTTACAGTCTACTGTAATATCAAAGCTTTAAGTGAAGTAACATATATAACCGGAAGTATGCATTAAAAAAGTAATATAAACAAAGAAAGATGCCAGAGTTGTGTTAGCGGGGACTGGATCTATATTTATTAAAAAAGGCATGAGGAATTTTAATTAAGCAACTCATAGATTCTATGCAAAGATTAATCTCAAGAGAGCGATGTGGCGGTAAACTTACATGTACACTTAGCTTCCTGTTGCCTTCACCCCGGTGTTCCATGAACCAGTTCACGAGTTCAGCCTTGGTCATGAGTTTCAGTGCATCAATCTGTTGTACAAGCAGAAAAATATGACTGTGTCCAAGTATATTCCCACAATTCATCATTAACACATTGCTGAATTGTCAGAATTTGCCCATGTGCAACAGGGCTTCTCACCTCTCGGCTGAGTCTGTCGAAGACGTATTGCTGCGTGACCACCTCTGTCCAGTTCCTGTCCACCTCCTCACCGAGATGGGTGTCTTCGCAACCCTTCAGCTTGACGAGAGCAGTCACCTGTGTCTTAAAAGCCTCATCACTCAAGCTGTTCATCTTTTCTCCAAAGCTCACCAGAAACTCCTCAATCTTTGTCTCTACCAGCTCAGTGCTAGAATGCAAAAGATGAACCCAGAAAGTAGAAGAGAAAAAGAGTTTTTGCACATTTAACATCACTGAAATATTAGAGCCCAAATTAACAGTTTACATAATTTACTTTGTGCGGAAACCATTTTTGCAGCATGCAGCAAACTGAACCTTTTAAATAGGGTTCCAACACTTCCTTACCTACACTATCATTAAAATGATGTTTTCATTTTATGTTGATGTACGTAGGTGCCACTTTTAAAAGCTCACATACACTCTATTAAAAGGATAATTCACCCAAAAAGTAAAATTTGGAAACATCTAATTTTTTTTTGTTTATTTTTTGGGTGAACTACCCCTTAAAAACTAAATCGACCAATCAACAGAGGGGTTTGAAAAAATGAATCTTGAATAAATCATTTCGGCGTAATTGAACAAAATAAGGTAAAAATAAATGCATATTAAGAAAATGAAAGTGTTGACCTTACGTGCATGTCAACTTGGTGTTTGGGTCTCCTAAAACCAGAATATGAGCCTTTTAAAACCCATAATAGGGGCATTTTAATATTTGTGTTAACTGCCATACTATATCAGGAACTTACTGACAAAATATTAAAATATTATTTAACAGAATATTTAACAGAAACCTGTTTTTTTCTACTTTCTTTTTTTCTAAAATCACAATTCCCTTATATTTATTACAGTGGTAACCCTGATAAATATTAGGAAGGAAAGGAAGGAAAGGACGTGACATGTGGCCAAGTATGGTGGCCCATACTCGGAATTTGTGCTCTGCATTTAACC
>JAUMHE010000043.1:13764520-13780677 GCA_032359235.1 Enteromius mattozi | reverse complement strand
GCCGGACCTGGGACTCGAACCTGCAACCTTTCGATTACAAGCCCGACTCTCTAACCATTAGGCCACGGCTGCCCCCAAATTATTAACACAGCATTTCATAAGATAGACTTTTACAAAGCAATAAAAGTAATGTTTGTAAGTACGTGGATGCATTGTTAACATTTAGTGTAGGCTGTATTTCATGTCAGAAATAATAAAGAGAGCCAATCAGTGTAAAGTAACATTGCAATTTAGTCGAGATATAGGTGGAGATAAAGGCTAATTATGATTCTAAAGTCAAGAGGCAGCAGCTGCAGCACATAAATCAGATAATTCTGATGCAGCAGTGAACTGCAACCAAAAAGCACAGTGAGAGCTCACTTGAACTTGGTGGCCTGAGTCTCCACTGTGACTGAGAATCCAAGAACACCTGATGTGTTTCTACAGGTTGGGTAGACATGATATCTGTGAAAACAGATGGAGTACAACTAATTAAAACCAGCAACTGGAGCAAGATAATGTCTTAATGTTGTCTCTGTGCCACAGACTTACCCCAGTGTCTCTTTGGTTCGGAGGAAATCAAAGCATGGCTCCTCCATGTGCATCTACAACAGGGGACAAAATGATAAAAACAGTTTATGTAATGCCGCCCATGTACGAACACGCTTTAGTCAAAGCAATAGAACTGCACAGAAGTCTGATATTGGGTTTAGCTGATATAAGGTGCAGAGAGGTAAGAATTTCTAAATAATTAGCCAATGGTTTTTAAAATTGACATTAAATGTTTTTGTGTGTTTTTTAGTGAAGATTTGGTTAAATATGCAAAGAAAAAAAAACTTTAAAAAAAGAAACAACATCGGTTATAGATGTTTGTAGTCTCAAATGCCGCTATCAGCAGCGATTCACAGGCAAAAATAACAAATAGTTGAACCTTTAGAACAGCACATTACATTTTACCATGAGAGCCAGCTCAACCTTTCAGAGCATTTTAAAAGTAACTGCTGAGGAAGACAGAGAACTGGACAGCATCCAAAGTCAGTCTTCAGTATAAAGTAAAGTGGATGAGTTGAGCTTATGGCCATGCAGATGTGTGTGCTCAGCGCCCAAGAGAGCAATAACTGAGAACTTTTTTTGAATCTGGCAGGAGGGACTGACTTTATTGCTTAAAAACCCTGGGGCAGCTGTTCTTATACTTTTTACACATGCATAAAGTTACAGTAACGTTTACTGTAAGCAATACCCTTCATTGTGTAGTCAGCAACCAAAACGGAGTCATACTCACCACTAGTAGCTCCATAAGAGTGTGCTCACGAAGGTTCTTAGGACCGGACTATCAAAAGAAATATAAAAAAATTAGGGACAATCACTGCTTTTTAAGGTAAACATGCCTATTTGTCTGATCTAAACCAATACATTTTTTTTACCTGGTAATACACAGTGACCTCAGAGTTTGCATCACCTTTGTTGAGAGACTTCACTTTGCAGAGATGATGTTTCTGAGGAAGCTTTACCACTCTAAAGAGGACAGGGACCTCTACTGACAGCTTCTTGAATTGCAATTTCCTAAAAGTGGGGAAAGAAAAATGCCACTTTTATTATTATTATTTTTTTTAAATAGTGCTAGTGTTGTACAAAATATACTGATGCAAAAAGTACTTACTCTGTAACATACTGCAAAAATCCCATGGATTCCTACAGATTAAAAAAAAAGTTTCATAATTGAACAACTGCAGATAGACATACTACAATTAAATGAAATTATAAACTAAATAAATTACATAATTTTATAATATTCTAAGTATACATGCCTTCATTTTTGTACATTTTGTTATGTTGCTGCCTTACACTTTAAATGACTTTCTTTCCACATCAATCTACACTCCATACACCATAACTGTACAGCAAAAATAGACTTTTAACATCTTTGCAAATTTATTAAAAATAAAAAACTAAAATGATTTCATCGCATAAGTATTCCTACCCTTATCTGGGACAATTGAAATTTAGCTCAGAAGCTTTCATATTGCTTGTAGATGTTACTACACTTAGGGTGAAGTGAAACTGTGGTAAATTCAATTGAATGGGTTTGATTTGGAAAGGCCTTTTATTAAGACATATGCCTAACAGCTGATAATGCATATTAGAGTAAAAACCATGCATTAAGATCAAAAGGAACTGCCTGAAGAGCTGAGAAACAGGTCTGCACCAAGCCAGGCATCTGTGGAAGAGTTCAGAAAAAAAATTCTGCTTCACTGAAGGGTGACAGAGACATGTTGTCTCCTTTAACCTTAATAGAAGTTTGAAACAACTCTTCATAGATCTAGCCTCCTGGCCAAACTGAGCAACTGAAGGGCTTTGGTTAGTGTGGTGATCAAGAACCTGATGGTCACTCTAGTTGAGCTACATGATCTTATGTAGAGATAGAAGAAATCTACAGGAGGACAAACATCACTGCAACACTTCATGAATTTGGACTTTATGGCGGTGTGCCATAATTCTCTCCTCAGTTAAGACACATACATTTTTTTTTGCAAAAGAATCACCTAAAGAACCCTCAGACTCTGAGAAACAAGATTCTGTGGTCTGATAAACCTAAAATCTAAGCATCATGTTTAAAGGAAACCAGCTCTGCTCATCATCTGCAGAATACCATCCCAAAAGTAAAGTGTGCTGGTAGCAGCCTCTGTGCTGTGGGCTGTTTTTTAGCGGCAGGGACTAAGGGACTAACCAGAGAAGAAGCAACATTCAGTGCTGCAAAATATAGAGATAGCTTTAAAGGAAACCCAATTCAGAGCATTCAGAAACTCAGACTGGGCAGAAGGTTTAGAGGTTATGAGTTTAAAGTGGCAGATAACTGCAAAGCTTGTTGCATCAAACAAAAGACTTTAAAGATGCTTCAGCTAAATATTTAGTTAATTTAGAATACTTTTTAATTTGTAATTAATTTACAAAGATGTTAAAAACCTGTATTTTGCTGTACAGTTATGGTGTATAGAATTTAAGCAGTCTAACATAAGGCAGCAGCATAACAAAATGTGGCAAAAAAAAAAAAATTAATAAAAATGAAGGGGTATGAATACTTTTGCAAAGCACTGTACACAGCAATACTGAGTAAGCACTGTCAATAGCATTTGTGGGATATTTTGAACCTGGAGTGTTCTTTGAAATAGAAATACATGCAGTGTATGTATAAAACATGTAGAAACTTACAGTGCTAGTGAAGTTTCCCTGCACTAGTCCTTCAGCATACAGCTCTGACTTGAAGCTGCTCACAAACTCCATGAGATCATCCACACTGAGCCCATCCAGCACAGCCTGGTACTTCTGAATGGTTGACCAGCGAGAGTGCTCCAGAATCAGGAGCCTCACGTCTCTGGGGAGACATATGGACAGACAAAGAATGATGAAATCACACATTTTTTTTCATTGAAAAGATATATATAGCAATAGTTATATAGACACTGCCATATGGGACTGCGAGGGTTGTGGAGGGATCCAACATAGTGTTCAATGCCAATTATATTATGCTTCATTTTGCCTATTCTAGTGCAGTTTTGACACGTCGCTGAAGCTGCTGCATCAACGTGCCATAAGCTACCAATCATAAGTTTGAGGTCTGCAAGTTCTTCTTTTTCCATTTAATTTAATTTAACCTTTTACTCAGCAAGGATGAATGACAAAAACACCAACTGGAGTAATGACTGCTGAAAATTAAACTTTGCCATCACAGGAATAAATTTTAAAGTATTAAATTATGTAACCATTCTTTTAAATTATACTAAATTAAATCATATATATTTTTTAAGGCAGCCTTAGTGGGCAAAGAAACCTTACAAAAACATTTAAAGTTGTTTTACTGACCTCAAACTTATGACTACTTTACACAGATGTTTTAAGGTGGAATGTGTGTATTCATACAAAATCACAATTGCAAGAAACATCACATGTTTGAATGTTACACACAATAGAACACAAAAATGGACTTCAATCAGTCCATCTGATTTGTATTTTCTAAATTAAAGAAAACTTAATAATAAGAGTGTTTGTGTTTGATGTCGCTATAGGTGGGGCTACAGGCACTTTTAAAGTGCAAGTGCAGTAAGGGCAAATGTCAAGAAAACACACTTTCCAAGCTTCTCAGGTTTGATGAGGATGTTAAAGTAGGTTTTCTTTAGCTGCTCTGCAAACATGCTGAAGACATCGAGAGCAGCAGAGAAATCAGCAAGATAATCCACAATCAGGTTGAACAGCAACTGGAAAAAAATATTTAAAATATCAATAAAAAAAAAAAAGACAACTATTTTTTTTTTTACACAATCTGATTTGTGCCTGCTAATTACCGGTAGTTTGTGGTTGAAGCCTTTAACCTTGATGACAAGACCATGCTCTCCTGCAACCAATTTATATTCTAGCTGGGCCACATCAGCTTCATAGGCTGGCTCCGCCAAGTTATGCACCAGGATATTCACAAACAGGTCAAAAAGCACCAGGCTAAGTGGAGGTGAGAAGAAAGAACAAAAAGAGATGGTCAGATGGAAAGGTAAATGGATGAAGACAAAAATAGAAACTAGAGATAGTGATTCCTATTGGCTGGATGGGGTTTCCATGGCTACAGCTTTTACAAGATCTGCTCGAATGACTGTATGTTTTCACATGATCTTCAGCTTACTTTTTTGGAGACTTCTGAACCACAGGTGATATGAGGTGGAACCGCACGTACGCTGCAGGAAGAGAGGGAAAACGTCAGTGTGAGCTGGGTAATTGAGCAAAGCGGTTCGGTACTTCCCACTCAATCTATTTTGCTACTGGACATCAGAGACATGAAATATTGAGTGTAGAAACAAATACAACAACACCTTTGGGGATCTTGAACTTGTTGTCCTTCTTATACCACAAACACCCTCTGTCATTGTTCATTATTCTGACAGGGTACTCTGTGTCCGGACAGTCAGAGGTTTTGAGGGCAAAATCGGTAGCTGCAGGTAAAAAGAGACAAGAACAATTGCAAACGGTCTCGAAACAGGCTACAGATACAGTACATAGCAACAACACTGAGAGACGGCAACTGAAGACACCCACCGATGAACTTATTTTCAGCAGGCAGGTGAAGGCTTGGATTTAAGTCGAAATCTCCTGCCCAAAGCTCTCTCCAGTGCTGCTGTATGTCTGTAAAGAAAAAAAAACATGATTCAAACAAGTGCCTGTGTCTCCAGAACTGCAAAATATAGAGGAACAATGCTTAATGCTATTGCTTGAATGAGATTAAACAAGAATACATTTTAAGTAGATCTGACACCAGGAATAAACCTCAATTTAATAAACATGTCAAACATTTATTTCTCTTTTGAGTAAACACCCTGAATCTACTACTATACTAATATCAGCTATCATTTCCTGCAGTTATCATGTTCAAAACCAAAATACTCCCACACAACCAAAGTACTTCTTAATTTTGGCATCGGATATCCTTCTATCGCTGCAATAGCTATACTGATTCGTGACCTAGAGCAAATTCTCCACTTCAAACTGGCATCACTGCTGCTTGTTTAGAGTTTATTAGTTTAATAAATAAATAACTCTTTGAATGAAACCCTTGAGAAGAGCTTATTAAAATGAGTAAATCCATCATTTTAACAGCTCAGTGCTGGCTTCTGACTTTCGTTTCCAGAGTAATCTAATACAAAGACAGATTCTAAGACACTGATTTTTTAACTTCTGATCCTGAATATTGTACTTTTAAAACTGAAAATAGGGAGTTAAAAATTGTACACACCCTCTACACTGTACTGGGTCCCAAACCACTTTTCCCTGAGTGGGCACTGGCCTTCATGTTCTGGAGACAAAAGAAGCAAGTTGGCTTTCTCTGGTGTGAGGAGGTTTAGCGCAGCAGAGATCACCTAAGAAAAAAAATATCACAATTGTCACAAAAATGTCAAACAAATGTGTACCCATATTTTTAAAAAACTTTAATAAATCAAAATCAGTGCTGCATGTGATGGGCAACTACCTCTGGTTTGAACTCAAACATTAGCTGGTCTCCTGTTAAAAAGTCCTCTTTTGGGAACAGCTGCATGTTTTCACAGATGTCCTCCACATATTCAATAGGATCAGTCTGTAAAAGCATCACTGTGAGTACAGTATCTGCAAACAAATACTCTTATCCATCTCTTTTTAAATTACTTCTAAAAGCCAGAAATACAAAGACACTCCACTGTTGGTGAAACATCTTAGCACTCATAGGTTGACAAATAACCTTACCTGCTCCTGATAGTGGAATTCATTGGCCTCAATCTTTTGAATTTCTTCATATATTCTGCCCAAGAGAAAACAAACTATTTGTGATATCTTTCAAGCTACATTATTCAATGAACACTTCATGTGCAGGGCTTACCTCTGCTGGGGCCCAAGGGTCTGAAGCATTTTCAAGTACTGGAAGACCAGATGAGCAACCTGAATGAAAAAAATCATCCAAATTACCATGGATACATTCATTCTATGTTGGACTAAACTTTATAGCATTAATGTCTGTTATAATTTAGAATGGAAAAGGGGTGTGTTTGTGCCCCAGAGACTTTGTAATCCTATTTTACACACATTTAGCAAAGCTGTAAGTTTCTCAGCTTCCTCCATATTTCTATAATGACATTAAGTGTGAAAACAAAATTATATCTTAAGGATGCTCATAACTGTAGTGTATAATTTTGACATGCAATAGTAGCGTAGGATCATAGAAATGTAAAACAATGCAGTGTCTAGACTGGTGACCCTTGCAGACCTCATGAAAGTTCTGGAAGCCCTCATCAGTCAGAGTGATGGAGATACTAAATATTGAATAGGTGGTGTTCTGATCAAAACCAGTTTCACTGTTTCCTCCAAACAAAGCCAGCGCCCAGCACCTAGACAGAGAAAGAGATTTAATTTCACAGTTTCTGGGGTTAGTGCAAAATTGATGCTGCATGTACAGATTAGTTACAACGAAAGTAGCACCACCTTGTCATTTATTAAAAACCAAATCATGAGAGAAAGGACTCACTTCCTCCTAAGCATTGACAGGATACTTCCAGTTCCCTCATGGCCAATCAGCCACGCAATGTAATGCAGAGGCTTTACCCTGGGGACCAAGATAAAGAGCTTTGGTAAAGCATCATATTATATAAAGAAATAATATTGGCATTCCAATAAAGACCAACAAAATCAATATGTCCCAATGAAATGGCCATGTGTGACATATTTACTAATTTGGGGTGCGACATATTGTATACTGTAGATGTGTTTTTAACTGCACTTTTAAAATACGTTTTTTTGAACCCATGTCAGTAAAAATGACTCTGGATCACTTTTTTAAGTTTTTTTTTTTTTTTTTATAAAAAGGGCCACACAGAGCGCAATCATTACCTGTAGTGCTTCTCTTGAGGGGGTAGAGCCCATGTGATGGTAAGGGCATGTACTTTTCTAACAGGCACCACTGCAAAAAAACAACACACATATTAATATTAATAGTGAGTTCTAGAGTTTTGTTAAACCTCATTTGAGCACTAGGTTCTATGGCATACCTCGGTAAAGTTTGTTGAAAGCAGGTGTTTCAAAGGGGCTCAACTGGTCTGAAAAATCAGGTTTCGGCTGTCCGCTGAATGGCAATGAGAAACTTTTTAAACACATCCATACTATTTCATTTTAAAGATACTCAAACAAGGCTTTGGTTGAGCTTACTTGTTGGGTACCTGACTGAAGACTTCTCTAACCCATTCTTCAAGAGTGTCAAGACTCTCTGTGAAGGTAGAAATAGAAGAGATTTTAGGATTCCAAGATATAATAGATTAAATTCCATTTATAAGTTAAGTCCTGCATACTGTACCTACCTTTAGACTGCACAGCTAAGGTCATATAGTGGGCAGAGTAGTATCTCTTCCAAAACTCACGGAGCCGCTTGTAAACATTGATATTCTTTTCCTTAGGTTCAGTCTTCAGGGTCTGTGCATTTCCTTAGATAAAATCACAAGACCATAAAACAGCAACTTTAGAATAAGCCCAGGAGCTACTCTAAAGCAGCTTTTCAAATGTTTGACTTACCCCAGCAGAACTTGCTCATGGGATGGTTGGGCTTTGCTAGGCTGCCAAAGAGCATTTCCTTACGGTGAGAGTCTGAAGGCTTAGCAAGCTGATATTCTGTAGCAAACAAAAAGACTGTTAAACTGCACTGCTGAGCTATCAACAATATTTCTAATCTACAATATAAATGCTTTACTCACCACTATCCACAGCCTCAACTTCTCGATCAATGGCGTCTTCAATCATTAGAGGGCAGATGAAAAACTGAGCCCATCTGAGATAACGTAAAAAAATAATAAAATACAACGATCACATTATTTTAAAGGTAATGTGCAACCAAAGGTTAAAGCATAAATATAATAATAGTATTTGCTTTTATTTCAATGGTTTTGCTTAGAAAAATACTTAACAGGATTGTGAAAAAAAGTCAAAGAGGCCATCAGGATAAGAGGTGATGTGATAAGATCATATCTTTTAGAGCTGCTTCACCTGTCAAGGGCTTCTTTGAAGCGTTTTCTCTGGACATCAAATTGGAAAATGGTTCTTTCGCAATCAGTAGAAGCATTATCACTGCCGCCATGCTTTTTAAGGAATGCATCAAAGCCATTTTCAGAAGGGTACTTTTCACTGCCCATGAACACCACTGGGAAGTAGAGAGATACATTTGAGTTAAACATTATCACTGAGAATAAAACATTATTGTATTTAGTAATGGCAAAAACAACTGCATGTGTGACTTACTGTGTTCCAGGAAGTGTGCAAGGCCAGGTAGGTCATTAGGGTCACTGAAACTCCCTACGCCAATACAAAGGGCGGCTGCAGACTAATTTATGAAAAAAAACAAACAAAAAAAACATTTAACTGCACTGAAATACAAATAGTGAAACAAGCTTTAGCGGATACTTTGGTAACACTTTATTTTAAAGTATTTTACTCATGTACATACTATGTACTTATTATATTAATTACAATTACCGGGTAATAACTAGGTACTAACCCTGAACCTACTCCTAAACCTAACCATACACCATGTATTACCTTATGTTACCAGTACTGTCTCAGGTAGGTACGCTATAAGTACAACGTAAGTACATATTCATGCACTGTAAATAAAATAAAGTGCCGATATTTTTAATGTAATGGCCATTTTAATGTAATATTATTGTTCATAACTGATAAAATAGCTTTGAATTATTTTGACTAAAGAAAAACACTACAAACCAAGATGAGTAGTTTTAAAAAAAAGTTTAGGCATAAAAAAGAAAGTACAGTATAAAAAACAATGTACAAGTAATAGGACATGGATATTCATAGAGATTTGTTAAATATTAACTGTAATGGTGTCATTAAATTAAAATGTAAAAAAAGAGTCCATAATGATATATTCAATACTGATAAAAATAACACAAAAATCTTTAATATCAGCTGATATAGCATGTATTTTTAAAATTACAATGAAACACAAGTACCGACAGATCCGAATGATTATTAAAAAAGGAGAAAAAAAAAGTATGGTGGGGACTATTCATCAGTGGTTGTCTGAATGAGAGCTTAATGAGAGTTTCAGTCAATTGTAAGAAAGGAGCTGTGTTTAAGTGGACTAAATGATTGGAGAAGTAATTTCACAGGTATATCGAATTATGACAGTTTGAAAAAGAGTTGAGGTAAAAGAAATGCTTTAATATATAGGTTCAAGCGATAAAAACGCAAACGTCATCAGAGTCTGAATCCCTAGACAGCAAAACACAAACCTGTTTTTCAGATCCCTTTTTCTTCTTCCTGTCGTTGTCCTCGTCAAGCTCCTCAAAGTCACTATCTTGACTGTCTCCTCCTTCTTCAGATTCCTCGTCAGTTCCTTCCCCTGAGTCTCCCTCCTCTTCCTCTCCCTCTGCCTCCTCTTCTTCCTCCTCCTCTTCTGAATCTTCATCATCCTCATCTTCAGCTTTCCCATCTAAACCACTCAGATCAGAGATCAGGAGAGCCCTCAGCCCGTTAACCAGTTCAATGTATCTGAATGAAAAAGAAAACAGTAAAAAATCTGTTAGCTGGGTTTAGTCATCAGCACTTGCATGCAGTGTTGTGTTACACACTAAAGAGAAGCAACCAGAGCTTGAGTTTTACTAGTGTGATCTCATATTTCTGTTAACTCCCTGGCCTTAAGTGCCAACATACTGTATCATTCATAATGTAAAATGATCTTTTAAAAGGATTCACTGGTTACTTTAAGAATAAGATAGATGCTGGACAATACTGCCTAGTACATTTGGATTAGTATACCTGTATTGTTTGGGGTCACTGGGAGATTTAATAATTTGAGGGTCTCCTTGGTTGTCATCTCCACCACTGTCCCCTGGAGGTGCGTCGGGGTCTCTGAGTGTTTCTCCTCGGTCTGGACCAGCAGACTGAGCAGCACTGCTGGCTGCAGCACTTTTGAACTTGTTTGTCTGGGGCATCTTGAGCAATGATGCTGCTTTAGCACTGGAGTTGAAATGAACTGGGCGGTTTATGACCCTGCTACAGAAGAGGGGAAACGCACGCGCAGCCTTGAACAGAGCGATACTGACTTTATTAGTCTAAAAGAAACGACACTCGAATTAGAAAGTAAAATAAATACAATATGTAATCTATCTTGACTGACTGAATGAGTCTGATCTGGCTTTTTTATCTTAACTTGAGGAACATATTTTGACAATGTATATTTGTATCATCCCCGCTGTGCTACAATGAAGCTAATCTGCTACATAGTGACACAATTTAATGTAAACTAAAAACGCCTGGTTCGCTTACTAAGGATAACAAACTGGATTAGCTAATATGTCTAAAACATGATATGCACAAGTGCTATCAGTCCCTCACATTATTTCACAAAGTGAACTAAGTTTCATCGCATTCTCATACCTGCTATCCTGGTGACGGGTCAGCCGAACTTTACAGCACTCGGCCTGTCACTGGTAGGTTGCGTCTATGCAACAAGAAGAGTTGTGATTCGTCAAAGCTAAAATGCGTAGTAAAACGCGACTCACTGATTGGCCATGCTAAGGTGATGCTATTTTATCTGTCTCAGCATTTTACAAGTTTATGTTGTGGACCGTTTACTAAATTAGCGTCATATCTGTGTAATGACATCATGTCTATATTCCCTGACTGTCTTTTAGTAAATGCCTGAGACAATATATATATATATATATATATATATATTTATATATATATATATATATTTTTATTTTTTTTTTTTCATTTAAGAGTTACGCATAAGTGTGTATACATTGATAGTGATTTTAAACATGAGCGGTAAGACATTCACAAAGTATATAACTGAAGATATTTTCATGGCAACTTAAATATGCTTCCCTTATTAATATACATACATTTTAACCTTATTTTGACAGAAAAAGTTTATGGACATGTTATACACTAACCACCCAAACACATTTATTATTTCATATGATCTTTAGAAGAGCTGTAATGATAATGTGTCTAAGATTGTTTTAATATGCCATACCATCATATTTGTCAAGCCATTATTAACCCTGTAAAGTTTGACATATAAAGCTTGTTTTTTTTTTGGTAAATGTATTTAACCTTCAGAGAGAATGTTTACTTATTTATTTATTTATTGCATATAACAAACATCAAACTTTGTGTCATATTTGGTTCATGCAACATGTTATAATGAGAACGTGAAGCTCACACAATTTTCTTTTGCTTGATATTGTTATTTATATGGCTAAAAAGTAAAAAGAAATTCTGATGAAAAGCTTCTCAAATGTAACTTAAAATGAGATTTTTTTTTATAACAGTAAACAAACTGCTTACATAAAGAATCTCAGAATATGTGATTAAATATCTCAGATACATACATATTTCTGATTGAGAGGCTATTCATTTAAATTGGCTTCATTATATCGTAGATTACTGACCAGCCTATATTCAACATTCAGTAAACTGATATTCACAGGCACAGCTTAAGTGTTCTTTTGAACCTTTATTCATTTCCATTTAATTACCTACAGATATCCTGTGAAAGGAGACTGATAAATGCTGCATCCATGACAACCAGATGTGGAACAGTATTCTGGTATGCTGAACTGTCATTATATGACTGTCGAGTGTTAACTCAGTGTTTTCAGTTGCATATCACATCATTGCTGCTGCTTTGGATGAGACCGTGCTTGATTCTTATGAGATGTGTTTAATGAGTTCTGCTTTGGATGAAAGAAATGGATGGTTTTCTTGCAAGGTTCTTATTTGCTGATGTTTAGAACAGGTAATCTGTGCTTAGTAATTTAATTCTGGTTAATTGTTTCTATATTTTACAACTGGAAGGCTCTCAAGTGGAGATAATCATAATCATTTGGATTCCCTGTATAATCCTGTGTGGGTTTTACATGCCCGTGAACACGTTTGCATTGTTCAGCAGGGGATGACTGAGACTGTCTCCGCCAGTAGGGGGAGCTCTCGTCATGGCATATTTTCTGCTTCGTTTATTGTGGCTGCTTTGATGTAGTCTTTTAGCATCTCAAGTATGATGCTTCACATGATAAGAGGTGATTTCCCTTGGAGCACTACTCCTGTTTTGGGGAATGCTGTGTCACAACATTTTGAGTTTAGGTCTGGTGCGTTTCAATTTTTAAAAGAAGATGCTTTTGACAAGGAAATGCTAGGCCAGAAAAGCACTTGAACAGGCAAACACATGAGACTGAAAAAGCCCTTGTGCAAACATTTATTTTAAAAGTATGCCTATAAAAAATGTAATTATTCCAAGCAAAATTATTAATATAACACCAAATAACAACTATGCAATATTTAAAAATACAACAGGTAAAAGTAGATGAATGAAATATGTTTTTTAAGAATAAAAGTGTTCTATATTAGAAACTAATGCTGATTTTTAATGAATGAACATACACATAATATACAGATGATTAAGCTATTGTGTCCCACTTTATCTACTGAATGGTTTTATGAAAAAATGATTTAACAAGATTCAGTAACACCATTCAGAGTCAGATATTTCCTACTATTTGCGGTCGTCCATGGCAACACTGTATATCCGGTAACTCAACCAGTGCTATTTTTTTTAGAGCACATTGGTATTAATGTGTTAATATTACAGTAACATTGCTGCAGTGCTTGTCTTGTTGCTAGGCTGATTGTTTTGTAAATTTTAGTATGTAATGGAAAATATGATTTGTATATACAATTATCTGTTTATATTGTTATAAAAAAAAAAAAACATTAAAAACTCAAATGCATAATTTGAGCATTTATGTGATAGTGCTTGTCTATGTGGACTGCTGCATTTATTAAAAGGGCTTTTAAAATAGCACCCTTCATCCACTAGGCTTAATCCATCAGGAGTTTACATGGGGACTCAAAAGGACAAGTTCCCATGGCAACTGATTTATATCCTAATTAAAATGGGAGGGTAGTTTAATTAGCTTAACACTGGTTATTGCTCAAGGCCGGCCGTCCTTGGTGGAGGTCTGTGTGTGTGAGGAGAGGGGTCGTTGCTCTGTGGTATCCACAAGGTGCGCCTAACTAAATAGTAACAGCACCTGTGGATCCAGATACCCCCCTCTCCAGCACCCGCTTCATCTTCTGGGTAATTAATGACCAGCTTCAGGCCAAATGAGCTTCAAATGGCCTGACCACCAGATTACATCTCGTGATTTTTTTTCTGGAAAATTTGCACCTCTAATTGTGTCTCTTCAATTGTTGCAAATTGAGACAGTTGGTATTGTTTGTTTCATGTGAGGGGGATTTATAATTGAATGAGAGTGCTTGAAGTGATTTGTTAATTAGTCAAAGGTGGTGAAAATCATGTAAATCCTTAATATAATCATTCTTCAAACAAAACTAATCTTTTGTAATAATATTAATTACACACAATTACTTGCTTAAATTGATCAGTGTGTGAAAAGCATTGCACGGCTATTATACTATTATGGAAGGAAGATTGAATTGTTTCTTTGAAGGCAGTTGAAATATGCTTTAGGTCAGAATCTGGCTTTAGTTTTCAGAGACGGTCAGGTTTCTGGACCCCATTACTAACTTGTCAATCACAGTGCTTTCTTCCTCCTCTCTATGTGATGGCTGCAGAAAAATGCATGTCCAGTACCACATATAGCGAATCAAGTCATATAAAGCCTCATAATTTCAACCCCCAGAATTCCTAATGACTTGTTTGTTTGTATTTTTCCAGCTCTTTTCTCTTCAAAGGGCTCTGGTAAATACTCTTGCAGCAATTTGATGGAGAAACACTGCTTTAATCACCTTTAACAGGCTTTAGAAGAGAAGGGAAGCTGCTGTCGCTAGCTAATTCAGTGGAACATGTTCAGATCTGTAGCGCTGATCTGTGTGACAGCATTAAAGATTTTTTTTTTTTAAGGATCTTCAGGAAAATGCTTTAATGCTCAAAGGCACAGAGAGCTGAGAGAGTATTAACTAGCTTTAGCTCAGATTCTCCGTTACCTGTGGGAAATTCACAATAAAGGGAAAAGTAAAGTCGATATGCTTGTGTGATCAGAATATTACTTGGATAAATGTGAGGAATTTAGTAGTTAATGCTTAAAATGAAGCATGCAGCGTGGTGTGTTCCACAATAAGCCAAAATGATCGGATGAGAAATCGCATTAATTTCTCTATGCATATCACTGTCAAATGACAAACTCATTATGAAGTAATTAACTGGTGATTTATAAGATAATTAATCAGCCATATGAGAAATCAGCAAAAGTGGGCATCAATTCAACATTGTTCATTCTCAGTTCCAAAATAAGCAACATGCCCATGTATGAAGCACCACATTGTTGTGCAATAGCAGATGGCACTATGTTTCCATGGTAACCAAAATAAGGTTTCATTAAATTGTTAGGGCCCTAATACCGTGAAGGATGATGAATAAGTAACCCAGGAAGCCTCATCGTTCTGGGAACAGTTACAGTATTATTTAATAATACGATAATGTTGTGACACAAAGTAAATAACCCGCGTTACGCATTACTGGTACAAACAATCTCAACTACTTTCTTTCGTTAATCTACGCAAATTTAACAAACGTGTCTCAGGAGAGCGAGCGTAACGCGTTTAAAGCGCGTTAAAAAAAAGCCCCGCTGAACCTGAAACGGTGTGTTGCGCGCCGGCTGCTGCGTTCATATTATTATCATCATCTTCACATATTTGGAGCGTTTCATAGCAGGGCTGCGAGCGGGCGGGCGGGCGCGCTCGGTGCAATATATTTTACTTGGAAACCGAAGTCCGAGGCAACGCCATCCTGTGATTTATTTCCATGCCAACTTGCATACTTAAAGCGGTTTAGTTTTTCTTACTGTTTCTAACCGAATTGTACTAAGATCTCGCTCATCATCAGTCCTCAGAGCGGTGCTGAACTGCAGCCTTCGCTGTCTTCACTGTTGAGCGCTCGTCAGGGGAGCGGACCTGCATCCTAAAGCAAACCTTTTTGAGACATTGCAGTCCTGTCACGTCTTCGGCTCTCCTATTTGCCTCCACCACGAGAGCGGAGAGGAGAAGAAGAAGAAGAAGCGGTTCAACGGTGGTGACATGGCAAGAAGCAGCATCATTTAAAGTGGTCCATCTTCTGCTCTTTTAATTCCACTGCAGCAACCTGAGTGAGTAGCGCACATTTCTGCTCAGTTAATGCCTCTGATATGGATCCGGACGCGGGCGGTGGTAAAGGCAGACAAAGGGGAATGCTAATAGAATGCATTTTAGCGCATTGGATTATCATTATGTGTTAATTATGTCTCTGACATCGTAATTTAATAGCGTGAATCGCTCTTGGTTAGCTAATGAACATTGTGTTCAGCTTCCATAAGTTCAGCTTTTTCATGCAGTGCTTGAATGGTTTCCTTATATGTCTGTATTGCATACTCAGTTCAAAGCTGGATCTTTGGGTCTGCTCTGCCGTGAGAGCAATGGCTGGATTTCAGTTTAACTTTATCTTAAACATTTATTTGTCGAATAAGCTTTTAAAATAATACTTTAGGTTTTTTACTGCACAGGGACGGCATCTGTGGCATGTTGGCGATTTCAAAAAATAAGACATATTTGATATATTGTTAATATGATATATTTGTAAATATATATAATGTTTGTATTTTTAATAC
>JAUMHE010000043.1:13746142-13764420 GCA_032359235.1 Enteromius mattozi | reverse complement strand
TGATCATACTTTACCTCAAAGTACTGCAACACAATGATTTCTGTTACCCTTAAGAATTTGCTCGCAATAAAATGCTTTGCATGCATTAGTGGCGGCCTGAGGTAGCTACATTATTTCAATGACCTGTATGCACATATACTCCTTCAGCAATCAATAGAACCTAGGTCTTATTAACATCACATTCCTAAGTGCCCTGCTGTGCACATTAGCTAATAGGTGCTCCTGGAGGAGGGTAGAAAGAAATATTTTCCATGGAGGTCAAATTGATATTCCAGAGTCATTAGCTGATTTAGAAACTAAAGCGAAACCTCTAGAGAACCATGATGCCTTTAAATGGATTAAGTCATATTTTGCTTCTTCTCAATATCACTTGTAACAAATGCAGCAGGCGTACTTTTAAGTCAATATTAAGCTCTGGTGCATTTGCTGACATTGGTTATTGAAGCCTTATTGTATATTTTGAGTATATTGTTTGCAGAAAAAACTGCAGTCAAAGCAGCCAGGCTGCATTCTGCTCTGTCATACTGTATAGATGATAACCTCCCCTATTCTACAGTCATATCACGACTAACTTGTCAAAAGTCAACATCATTTGTATTGAGCAGTGCTCATCATCCTCTCTGTATTCACGCCACTAAAACTGTTGTATTTTTTTCAGTGCAGTGAAGGAGCTCTTGAGGCTATGCACTTGCCTGCTTTTGGTGAAAGCATGTTGTGGGTTACACTGCTAAGCACAATTGCACTTGGATGGACGACTCCTATCCCTCTACTTGACGATTCGGAAGAAATAGACGAGCCTTGCTTTGAGCCCTGCTACTGTGAAGTGAAAGAAGGCTTGTTTCATGTTCATTGTGACAGCAAAGGATTTACAAATATTAGCCAAGTCTCACAGTCATGGCTTAGACCATTCAAGCTCTACCTGCAGAAAAACTCTTTACGGAAGCTCTACTTCAACAGCTTTCTGCACTTGAACAATGCAGTGGCCATTAATCTGGGCAATAATGCCCTGCAGGATATCCATGTTGGGGCTTTCAATGGTTTGAGCACCCTGAAGAGGTTGTACCTTCACGAAAACAAACTGGAAGTTTTCCGGAATGACACATTTCTCGGACTGGAGAGTTTAGAATACCTTCAGGCTGACTATAATGTTATCAAGAGAATAGACAGTGGGGCATTTCGAAATCTTCACAAACTCAGAGTGCTCATTCTTAATGACAATTTAATACCCATGCTGCCGGCGTTTCTTTTCAGATCTGTCTCTCTCACGCACCTTGACTTGAGAGGCAACCGACTAAAGACGTTGGCTTATAAAGGGATTTTGGAATATATCGGCCGCAGTCTCATGGAGATCCAATTGGAGGAAAACCCCTGGAATTGTGTCTGCGATATCATCCAGCTCCAAGCCTGGCTGGAGCGGATTCCATACACTGCTGTCGTTGGTGAGATCACATGCGAGTATCCTTTCCACCTCCATGGAAAGGACCTCAGAGAGATCAAACGCAGTGAGCTTTGTCCCTTATTGAATGAAGCCGAGATTGAGTCAATTCTAGGTATTCTCCACTTACCATTCTACACAGGTAGGGCGAGGCCTACAAAGCCATCATCTATAGTCTCCCCCAATCAAAACACAGTTTCCTCCGTGGAACAAAGAGAAAGAGCCCCAAAGCCAACAAAAAGACCCAGGCCCTCAAAGACGCCACCAACACCGCGCAGCGCATTCCCAAACCAGCCACCTGTAGCCGGATACCAGACGAGGCCGCCTATACCGATCATTTGCCCCATTGGATGTACCTGTAACTTGCATATTAATGACCTTGGCTTGACAGTAAATTGTAAGGAAAATGGGTTTCGGAACATTTCCGAGTTAATGCCTCGACCCTTGAACGCTAAAAAGCTTTACTTGAGTGGAAATCTCATTCAGAGAATTTACAAGTCTGATTTTTGGAATTTTTCCAGTCTTGATTTACTGCACTTAGGAAACAATCAGATATTTTACGTGCAAGAGGGGGCTTTTGTTAATCTGCCTAATTTGAGAAGCCTTTACCTGAACGGTAATAACATTGTGAAGTTAACTCTTGACATGTTCCATGGCTTGCACAGCCTTGAGTATTTGTATTTCGAGTACAATGAGATACGAGAAATCCAGCCGGCGGCCTTCAGTTTAATGCCCTCCCTGCAGCTAGTCTTTCTCAACAACAACCTCCTGCGAACGTTGCCCGTGGGAGCGTTCGCAGGTACCTCGCTGACACGCCTGAACCTGCGGAACAACTACTTTCATTGCCTCCCAGTCAGCGGCGTTCTGGAACACCTGCATGCTGTTGTCCAGATCGACCTGAATCAGAACCCCTGGGACTGCTCCTGCGACATCATCCCTCTCAAAGAGTGGCTGGACACGCTGAGCTTAGTGGTCATAGTCGGTGAAGTGGTGTGTAAGACCCCCGAGCCGGTCTCAGGAAAAGATTTACGCTCTCTGAGTTCTGAAGTGATTTGCCCTGAGCTCCGACAGTCCTCGCTGTCTCCTGCTGAATCAGATAGCGGGCTTATCACCACGTATCCCGAAGTGGGGCCGCACCCACCGAAAGGTGCCATACCCCTCTCTGTTCTCATTCTCAGCCTGCTGGTCCTGTTCGTGTCTGCCTTCTTTGCTGCTGCGGCTCTTTGCGCGTATGCTCTGAAAAAGCGCGAAAAGCTACCCTTTAGGAAACAAGGGGAAGTGGGCCTGGCAGGCATTCAGATGGAATGTGGAATATTCACAGAGCAGCCACCCACATTACCGGAGACTCCTCCTTCCAATCACGTGTACGATAGCATTGGTGCTCCCTCCTCGCACATGTGCAGCAACCCCGTTTACAAAAGCGGACAGGAGGAGTCAGGGCAGAAGCATGCATTCTCAGAGACAAAAGAGAGCGGATCTCACTACAGAACGCTGGTGGAGAAGGAAAAGGAGTGGACCATGGCAATCTCCAGCTCGCCCATTAACACTATTGTCACCATCGGCGCACCATGTGGTGACATTGCCAGCTTCCACGAAAACGGAATACTCTGCCCGACTGTCATTGATAGCCAAGGTCCCACGCCCAAGGTGGGATTAGTGGACAGTCTTTTTGGCACAGCATCCCAGTTTAGCAACCTGCCTGACAGACACACGCACCCCCCCTCAGAGTATCCACATGCCAAACAGGATGCCAGACAAAAGCAAATGATCACAACCACCACAGGGACAAGGACAGGATGTCCTAATCAAACCCAAAGTGATTACCCTGAGCTGAGGGCTAGACTCAAAACAAAGATGGATTACATTGATATGCTGGAGAGGTCATATCAATTCTAAGACATGTCAGATTTATAAGACTGCACATCCAAAATGAAAATGGTAAGATGGAAAAAGAATTCACAATAGTACGGTTTTCCCTCAAGTTGCTCTGGAGGAAATCCCTCATTCAGATTTTTTAAAGTGCCTTCATAAGAGCAGCCAGCAATGTTGTAAATGAGTATTTTTGTATCACAGTTTTATTTATCTAAAATACCTAGATTTACATTAGAGGGAAAAGGATCCACTGCTGTTTCCAGACTTTGCGATGTTGGTAAACATGTGACGCAAATTATACATATGAATGCAGGGCGTGCGGTCTTGGCTTTTAACTCGTTTGCATTAAAAACTTCAGAAATATTTTTTATTTAACTGAAAATTGTCCTTCAGCAATAGAGATACTGCAGTTATTGTATAACTGTTAAGTGCTTTGTTGAATCTGTATTTTCAAATTGAGTAGATTGTCTTTATTGGGACTTATTGAATGGTTTTATGGGCCAAGGTAAGGTCAACACATGTAAACGCTTGGGAACTATCGATCATGTCTATGGACGTTCCTTTTCATGGTCTCTCACACAAAAAGGCGAAGACAGATCTGTGCATATATTTATTCTTAGATTTCAGTGTTGCAATTATTATTGTAAGACATCATGTTAAATCAGTGTATAATGATTATGCCTCTGGTTTAGCCTTCCTTGAAAAAAAACCCATGAATTCAATAAAGGGTGCTAAACTAAGCCAAGTTCTGCAAACTGTACCATTTTGAGTAGCAAACATGCAGATTCTGGCCTATACATAGCATGCACACAGACACACACACACCGCACTTTATCCATGTGCTTATAGTATGCTACAGACAACATTCGAAAGAACAAGGTGTTTCCAACCAAACCTCATATGCTGGAAACTAGTAGATAACAGTGTGAAATTTGTCAGAGATTGCATGATATTGACACAGTCAATTTGCGAAAGACTCTGTCAGGTCACCCGCAGACCTGGAGGAGAGGAAGCAGAGAATATGTGCAGCATTCTTATAGCATCCTCTGCAGTCTCAAGTCCCCTGAGTGTCCATGGGAGGGCATCAGTTAGATACACCTATTCACCATGCATAAGCTGGCTTAACCTAGTTACGCAGCATTGCATAAGGGAGAAAAATACCCTCCTTGGCATCATACTGTAAATGCCTTGAATAAAACCAAACCTGGAAAGAGATGAAGCTGAATATTTATGAGTGTCGAAGTTCCGTCATCCCACGTTTTGACGTCTGTCATTTTTATTTCCTCATTCTCATGATCTTCTTCCATAATTTCTCCTCTGATTGCATGAAATGCAATTACAAACCTCCACTCAAAGCCATCTGAACACATTAGCCCATTTCAAAGAGCTACAGTAAACATTAAAGTAATGGAGCGTCTAAAGTATGAAAGTGTGCGCCTAAATGTTTTAGCTGCTCACAAAAGGCTTTTGCTGTCGGTCCGGCTTCTCTTGAAATTGGCCGGGCGACGAGCTAAAAGTCCAAGGACACGTGTGTGAAAGGAGGATAACGTCAGAGCCCCGGATCGGGCTCTTATCGCGCTTCCCCTGTTTATTTTTGCTAATGTTGTACTTGGCAGATTCCATCCCTCACAGGCCATCCATCATTTACACAGTTGGACATTTATAAAGGCATTTCTGCTTCTGGCATCCAGACCTGCTTGTCAAAGAGAGCAGCATCCTAACCACCTTTCCTCGGTGATAATTCACAAAGCTTTTGTCCAAAGTACGAGGAGAGATAATCCTCTCAATGCCACTCCAGTAACCCTCATTATACGCCTCTGCCGCCCAATCCCACAGACGGCCTGGCCAACTGATCCTGTATGCAGCGAATGCGATCGCAGGGGCAGTCAGCTGCTCGGCTACATAGTGTTCATGTGCCTCGCCAAGACAAAGTGGCATTTAACCAAGAGACCATGAACAGAGAGAAACGGGCAAATGTGAAATGATAGCTTATGTTTAATAGGAATGGAATCGAACTAACCAGCACTTGCTTGCTTTGATAGTATTGTGTGACTTTTTTTGATTGGAAGCCTCCTACAATAAACTGGCATCATTATGAGGTTAATAATTACTTCTGAAAAATGCTCTCAGAACAGCCATTTAACAAAACACCGTTATTATGAATTCCGAACACGACATATGGCGATGAATGCGAAAATGTAATGTGCCGCGCCGCGGATAATGTGTTCCCAACACGTAAATGAGCCACAAAGTACCTGCGGAATTTTCAATGGGATGCAATTAGTCAGCAAACGGTGTGTGCCATTGCTCTCTGACATTTGCATTTTTACCGGAGACTGTGGCCTTTTCCTCTGGCTGTCACGCCTGTAATGTGTCTGCTCAGACATGCCGTCAAAACCCCTGCCCCTTGGGAAATTCAGGGACACCACAGTGCAGGCAGTTGTCATTTTACTTAGTTGAAATGCTGGACAGCTTGGACATGGTTCAAGCGTTCTGCTGTCGTCAGAGCTGTTCTTGCTCAGAATTTATCACGAGCAGAAAAATCTGAAAAAGTTTGCACTGCCTTGCATATAGATGGGTTTCACTTCGGCAAGAGTAGAGTCTGATATTGTTCTGATAAACCCTCAGCAAATTCCTTTCTAATATTGACGATTGGGTGATATTTACTGCATGTGGTTTGCTCTTTAACCTTTCACTATATTGAAGTTGCTTGAGAGAGAAAGGAGGAATAATAAGAATGTGGTAGGGGACGTAGAGAGAAAATGGAAAGGTTCTTTAGAAACCTTTAAAATGAAAAACACAAAAGATGTCTTTTAATGTGTTTTAATGAACCAATTTAATCCCTATTGATTACTGTACTACGGTATACTATATTTTTGACATGGTAAACAACAAATGCTACTAAAAAGCTATTTGTTAATAGTTAGCTGTTTACTAACAGTTGTTTAGCTCTTACTACAGGAAACACTTTTAGTAAGGATGCAAAATATCAAAATCTGTGCCATATTGGTTATTGTCCAATATATTCATGTTCAGCGAAAAATCTATGATTATTTAATACATAATATTTCATTTTCATTCACCATATTTTGGTAGCACTTTACAATAAGGTGATATTTGGTAACACTACTTAATGTATTAACCTGAACAATTAACAATGCATCTATTATGCTATTTATTAATCTTTGTTGATATTAGTTAATAAAAATACAGTTTTTCATTGTTAGTTCACAGTGCATTAACTAATGTAATTAACTAATGAAACTTATTGTAAAGTGCTACATTTTTCTTTATATTTTATATTATGTGAGTGTTAATGTCTGATAAAATTAATCTTTGAAAAAAGGATGTATTAACACTTAAAATTTAATTTAAAAAATGAATATTCCATTAGAATGTTAAATGATTTTAGTGTTTTCTTTTCTTTCTTTTTTTTCATTCAAGAAGACAAAATAGTAAAGCATGGTAATATATTTAATATCAGGATTGTTTTGCTATTGGTTCAAGTTAAAAAAAAAAAAAAAAGCTTAATGTTGTTGGTCAGGGCATCCCTATTTTCCCATTTCCTTCTCTCTCTGTGACTCACATCCACCTGAATGTCAAATAAACTCACAAATCCTGACTGAAAGATAAACTGTGGTTGCTAGTATAGGAAATGATAAGAAAATATTACCTCACACCGCAAACTTCTCTAAATGTACAGCCGGTGCAAGAACAGGCTGATGTTTTGTATGCTGTACAGGTTCAATCTCTGTTTGAAGCAGCTCTGACACCATGCTGAGAGCTTTGTCTTGGGAAAAGAGAGTAGGATGCTGTCAAACCAGATCTTTTGTTTCTCCTCCTTTACTTTTCCTTCTTCATCTGGAATTAAACTCTGCCAGCAAGGAGAAAAGTTGTGTTTCAGTGCCTGATGAGTGACTTTTTATACCCAATTTCTTCATACAGTGCGGAGTGCTGATATAGTTAGAGTGAGCTGGTTATTCCCTGTCCGTGGTGCTGAATATCTTTTGTGCAAAGGAGAGAGGAGGTATCGGCAAGGCGTTCTGCAATGCCTTGTGCTGTGCTGTGCAGCTTTTGCAGTGTGCTATTTCCTGCAGTGGGAGCTGTTTTTATGCATTTGAGGATGAATCTGGAAATCTAGTACACTGTGATGCAGCTTTCAGCACCGTCTCTTAAGTCCACCATCTGCTGTAGTTCTTGGACATTTATGGGAGATCTGTCAGTGTAATTGTGTGTTTGTCTTGGCCAGGAGGTCATTGATCTGACCCACGGCATCTAACAGAGCACCATCACTGTCTCAGTAATTACATGTTTTCATTAAGAAAACTTGATCAGCATGGAAGGGGGAACAAAAGGAAAACAAAGCAAATTATACAGTATGTGTTATTTGTTTATTTGAATGTCTCAAACATTCGAAAGCAGTGCTTTTTATATGTGATATCTGCCAAAGGGTTTATTGGAAATCACTATTTACCAAAACAGGCTTTTTGGAAGTTTAGATAGCATTAGAGTGCTTTTATACTGCGTTTTATTTTTAATTAAGCTTATTTGTTATTCTCAATGGAAAATTTTGCTGATCATGTTTTTGCCAGCAGCATGTTTCCAGGAAGTATTTTTCACCTAGCGCACTCCTTACTTCTTTCTTCAGCTTACACAATATAAAATGAGAAAGAGACAGACATGCACACGCAATGGGAGTGATGATTTTATTATACTAATATTAAAAATGCTGAAGTTTACACAGAGGTGTTTACATCTGTGTCAGATAGAGCTGCTTTGGGCAGGTGGGAACTAAATATGGAAAAAAAACATACAAACAGGCAAAAAAATAAAGCCCAAAAAAGCCCAAATGGACAAAGGAAGATCTCTGTTATAGCCATTTTTATCCTATAGACATTTTAATTATAGAAAATTATGTTGAGGTTATATACAGTCAGTCGGTCATTATCACAAAATACAAGAGGCCAATCAGGAGTGTATCAAGCCAAAAGATATTTGTTTTGGTATAAATATAAATTTATTAAAGGTTGACATATGTTATCTTAAATTTAAGAACAAATACTAAAAAGCACAAAAGCGTTACCATGGACAATGGTTAATATAGTTTGCAACTTTTTTAAACAGGGTAAATAATTTTAAACAATAAGGTACTTTTAAAGACTACATTACCCATGATTCAACAGAGAAATCTCCATAATCAGAGAATTATAAAAAGCTAATTGCTCTAAAAGAACACTTTAGTTCCTGTCCACTCCCATGAAGCACCGTGAATGATGCGATGAGTCCACCATGCTCTTAAACTATTATATATATATATATATATAAACTTTTGTATTTATGACTAACATATTGAAATCAATATTGTCATATTTCACCATATTTCATTCAAGTTATTTCAAATTAAAGTTTGTAATGTTGTAATTCATCTTGTAGTTGGTTGATTTGGTTCATGGCTTATAACTCTAAAGCAAAGACTTGAAGAAAAAAATGAATAAAAAAAATACTTTGAAACCAAGACTATTGAAAATACAGAAAGGCACTGTTGCAGGAAATATCTGAATGCTATCATGATTGACCAATAAGAATCTATTTCAGAAAGCCATGTTATAAAATAATATACTGCAGTAATGATGGAATTTAATTTTATTTTAGAACACTAGTTTCCATATTTAGCTAATTAGAAGATTTCACAGAACTAGATAAGAACACAGCTAGCAAAATGTACAGTATAAGTGCAACCTTTTCTTAATTGTTTTGACAGAATGACAGAAATAGTTTTGCTATCTTAATGTTTGTATAAGCAACCTGAAGCTATGCAGTGTTTCTTCATGATAAGACATAATAACAATAATAACAAGGCTTTTATGTTTTATATTGAATGCAACAATATAATTACAAAGAGAGCATAATTAGAGTCTTTTGCCCTTCCACCTTAAGAATATGAATTTCTTTTTCATTCGATGTCAAACCAATCAAAATATCTGTGGAGAGACATATCCCCACACTTTTTTCTTTTCCCTCCATTTTCCTTCGTTTAAATGAGAGTGCTGACCCCATTAGATAAAAAATAGAAGAGGGGATAGACTGCATTCATTTTGAGAAGAGTGATTAATTACAGATGTTACTGAGACAATGAAATATAGATCATACCAACTGGGACTCCAGCCGGGTTTACTCAGTGTCAGGCTCTTCCAATTTTGATCAGAGGAAAAGAAATTCATCGCTGAGCTATTTGGCACAGGTTTCCGTGATCATTAACATTTCCTTCAAAGGCTTGCAAAAAAGCATGCTAACCAAAAAAGAGGGAGAAGGAAAGCTGCGACTTATTGTGACATGCTGTGGTAGATTTATGTAGATATTTTGTTTTTGCAGCGTGTTGCTACTCATTTGGAGCTTGTGGCTTGTGTAAATGGCACTCTGAAATGAAATCTCTAAACCAAATCCTCAACGAACATTTGCTTCGCGCGAGAGAACGAAATGGAAAAGAGAGGATGTGCGAAGGAAAAGGCAAGAGAATATATACTTTGCATGGCTGAGATAAAGGACAGATCATTAGTCAGGGCTCTTAATATAACTGCAGGAACAGGAGAGCATGGCACTGTCAGTTTTTAGACATTTGGGATCTATTTTCATTTTATGTGTGCTTATTTCACCACTATCTGTAGAGGTTTAACATCTAGCCAACATTAATGAAATATTAAGAAATGTGTGCATGTTTATTTTTATACTGATGTCTTTAGATAATTTAAAAAAAAAATTTGTTCCATTATCACCATCTTTTCAACTCTTAAAAACAATGACTAACATTGGTTTTATGTATATAGAGTCCACCTACATTTTGGAACATTTCCAGAGGAAACATTTTGCAAAAAAGCAATTCATTTTTATGACAAAATGCAAGTCGTGACAGACACAATTCTAGCTATTAATCAGATGTAAAAGGAATAAGTGTTCTTATTACAAACTACATATAAGTGGACAATTCAAAAGGTTTGCTTAAAGCTGAAGCTAAAGCTGTTTAATTATTTTCTTCTATTCCTGATTAATATAGACAGGCAAGCCATTCATAGGTTGATATTTCCAAAAAGTGTAAGCATTGTGATGCTAGCAGAACTTTGCTTTATTTGTCATTGGCTCAACCTATATAGGGCAGTACTACCTGATTTTTTTGGAAAGGAAATCTGTTTTGGAAATAAGTATTATTGTTGCATTTCTAGTTGGTTTTGCTAGTGTTGTTGAAATGACACACTTCAGCTTTAAATGTAAAGTCAGATACTGCACTGACCACTGTTACACCTTTTTTTTCAGACTTAATTGGTCAGACAACGCAGTTTTTGGACATGGGCTTTGTAGCACTTTCTTTCATCTGGTTTTGGTGTAGTATGACATATAAACTCTGATATTGTGATCAAAGGCAGAGTTATGCCTCTAAACCATCAGATTCATCATAAAACAACTTACAAAAGTGACAGCAGATTTCTGTTTTAAACAGTGCTGTGTTTGAACTTTCTATTGATCACAGAATCCTGGAAAATTATTATCAAATAAAAAAAGAACTAAGTAAACATTCATAAAAATATGTTTTTTTCTATTATTCTAATAATAATAATAATAAGAAAAAGCGCCAATTCAGCATATTAAAATGATTTCTCCACGATCATGTAACACTGAAGACTGATAGAAGAGTAATGGCTCGGCTGTCAAGGTGCAGAAAAGTATGAAAAACATTGTCAATACTTTTTGTATACGAGGAAAACAAAAATAACTTTATTCAACAATTTGTCTCATCTGTGTGTCAGCATAGTGCCATTTTGGAGAATATCCACAGGATGCAAACTATGTACGCTCTTCTGTCAGCCGCAATAGGTTTTCTACATGTATTTATGCTTTGATTTGAATAAAAAACAGGGTATCCTTGTGGCACATCTGACACAGAACAGTGTGTGTTTAGTGGATATTCTCCAAAATGGCACAACAGTGGTTGCGGAGAGACACGGAGGAGTCAAATTATTTGCTTTTTATTTTCTTTGTGCACAAAAAGTATTCTCATCGCTTCATAACATTCAGATTGAACCACTGTTGGAAGGTGGAGTATTGTGATGATGTGTTTCACACTTTTCTGGACCTTGACGGTGTTCATTACTTGACAGTCAATGGGACAGTCACAAGCCTCCCAGTCTTCATCTAAAATACCTTACATTGTGTTTAGGAGACAAACAAAGGTTTTATGGGTTTAGAACGACATGGGGGTAAGTGATTAACGACAAAATGTTAATTTTGGGTTGGAGTATCTCACAGATAGTGATAGAGAGGCCAAACTTCCGTAGCGCATCTTTGAAGGGACAGATCATCCAAAAATAAAAATGTACTCACCTTCATGTTGTTTCAAGCCTCATATGACCTATTTTCTTTTGCAAAACACAAGTGAAGATATTTTAATGTCTTGGGGTTTTTTTCTTCATGCAATGAAAGTAAATGGGATTCAGTGTTGTTTATTCCCCAGTGTTCTTCAAAATACCTTTTTGTATTTGACATGAGAGTGAGTAAATCATGACAGAAACGTCATTTTTGGCTGAACTACCCTTTGAAAGAAAATAGAAGGCTTTTGTTGTGCCTGATTTCTGATTTCTAATATCTGACCAAAAAAATAATAATTGTGCTATTTGTGGATTGTGTTTTTCAGTCTGCATTAACAGTTTTAATGATGTTTAAAGTCACCATGAATCCAGAATTGATCATTCCTATTTTATCAGAATATTGCAGTGTTTACTATAACTATATCATGAGGATGAGGGCAGGACAATAATACCTCCCCTCCAGCAACCTGTCACTCACATAAGAAGCCAGCAAATAGCAACAACCTAATAATCTAACCAGCTCCTATGGACAAAATCAAGTCCCATGATAATTTTTTTCTTTTGAGAAGACTGATATTTGTCACAATAGGGAAGAAAAGATAATTGCAACTTTCATTTCATGACAACTTTAAGTATCCTTTTGTAATTGATTATAAAAAAATCCAAGCTTGAAATGTCAAGGATTACACAGTAATTTTTAAGTGAATTATATTACTGTATTACAATACACACCATACCGGAATTGTGGATTAAAACATCAATTCTCTAAATATTCAGTTTAATGCCAGTGAATCTGCTCATGCAGTTTATTTTTGCAAGTCTTGCTGAAATTCATTAGAGTGAGCAGGAGTGATACGCTAGTGGTACTTTTCTCGAAGCCTTTTAAATGTTGATGGAAGGTTTTTGGTGTCAAGGGATGAGCCTGCAGACTTCATAATGAGAGTGAGAAGATTCACCATCTACTCATTAGTACCGTAGTGAAAGGAAGTTTTGTACCGGGGCAAAAAAGAAAAAAATGTTCACAAGCTTGTCCCATAATGCTCCAATAAAAGCTTAATGATTTCCTCAGTTGTAATGAATGGGTATATCTATGCAGGCAGAGTTTAGCGGCTTCCATTATGAGTCTTTTTTCATTTCCTCAGAGGAGGGCAGGTTATTGTTCACATCATCACTAGTCTCAATTCCAGAACGGTTAGTTTCAGAGAGCCCAGCGGCTTCAGGGAGTCTTCTTTGCTCTTAGGCTCGCTGCCAATCGTCTCTTAACTCCGACTGCTGGAATAACACCCTCACAGTATCAATTATTCCAGTCTATTTCCCAGTCTGACACTCGCCATTATCCTCTCAGATATCATCGCTGTCATTGAAATGGAGCCAAGGCGGAAGCGTTTGTCTACCTGGGAATTTGCGCCTGCTCATCCCTGACATAGAATGGATGCACAGATGTCACATTAAAATGATGGCTCATCTTCGGCGACCCACATGTTCTATAGCCCATCTTCGGCAATACGGGCCCCCGTCATAATACAGCGGGCTTCCACTTTGTCTAGACTCTTGAAGACCGAGGAGGAGGAGGATGAGGGTTCAGATGGCCAAATCGATTTCGCTTCAGTAAGGTGCACGCATGTCATAACAGTGCTATTCAAATTATTTTTGAAGTGCTTCGCTCGGAGAGAAAGCTCCTTACCCAGCAAGGGAGAAAAAAAAAAGGCCTGTGACTAAGCACAATCGCTTTGATTTCAGCTCGGAGGATTCTGGGAATCCAGATGAATGATACGTGACGGTTTCGGAACTTGCGTTCAGATCAATTATGAAAGGAGCCTGGAAGTGATCAGCAGTAATTTCGGCCTGGTTATGAAACGTACACACCATCAAACGTGTGAGCGGGACTGACCTTGGCTAGTGTGCACATGAAAGGGAAAATGACAGTGGCAGCTGTATGATATGCAGTGGTGCTGTCTTCTGCAGTCTCTTATTTAGGCCTAGTCCCCGAAGTCATTTGCAAGGATAATTAGAGAGGTACATGAATTGTATCTGCAGAGCTTCTCTCCCCGTCCTTAATAAAATATGAAGTTTTTAATGACAGTGTGGTGTTATGCACCATTCATTATTCATCACTTTACGTAACCTTTATGTAAGTCCTAAATTAATCGCAACTTCAATAAGTTTGAGGGACGGAATTTGGAAGGTTTCACGGTAGTTATCGATGGATTCGGAGGGGGGCAGCCCTACGGAAATCCAGTTTGGAGGATGAGGGAACATGAAAGGGAGTCCTGCGAACAAGCACATCGTAGATGAAAATGATGAGATGAATCATTCAGCGGTATTTGTTCATGTGCTGGATACATAATCTGTTCCATGCAGATTAAAAGAGATTATTGTTGTAGTTCGGTTGCGTTTCAAAGCGCCGTACCTGGTTAACGGATTTCATGGCCTCGCAGAGATAGAGAGAGTGCGAATTTGCATTTCCCTGAAAACAACACAGGGAGAGCGTGTTGTTTTAAGGGAATTAACCTTTGATGTTAATGAGGCACGTTTCCAAAGCACATTTCAGCAGCCATATCTGAACTCTCCACTGCACGCTATCAACTAGCATCAGTTGCCGCAAAGCAAACTGTTCTCTCAGTCCCTCTCTTTCTCTCACTCTCTCCACAAGGCCACTAGCCAGGTTTTGTATCCCGTGAGACCAAGAGGGAAGAGTTCACTGAATTATGGATGTTTTACAGTGCCAGGAATTCTGTCGAAATCTTCTGCAAATAAGCTTTAAATCACTGCGGTGTCATCGCAGATTACCTTGCAACCACTGAAACGCTGAAAATGCAGCCAAAAACTCAGCAAACCCAACAAGTACAGCAAAGCAATTTTGCAGACAATGCAGCTACGGAGGCAGAAAGCAAAGGGGCATGTTCTGACGTGTCTGTCGTTATATTATGCTAATGCTAAGTTGTTTGTTTTTGCAGGAACCTAAGGGGGCGTTCACACTGACAGCTATTAAAATGCTGGAGGTCACTGAGTGTTTTGTGGGTGTTTTTACGGCTTGCGTTCCAATTGGACGGTGTTGTGTCCCATCGCTACTCATTTGCATAAAGTTGAGCTCTGATGGGTGAAAATAAATGACATCTGGTTGCTTTGTCACTGTGAATCCCTGTCAGTGTGTGGTTGGTTAGCATGGCCCTCTTGACCCTTGTTTGTTAATGTTGTGACTTTTTCCATTGGTGGCCATTTATTTAAAGACCAAATATATAGCATATAAATCTTAGCAATGCATATTACTAATCAAAAATTAAATTTTTTATATATTCACAGTAGGAAATTTACAAAATATCTTCATGGAACATGATCTTTACTTAATATCTTAATGATTTTTGGCAGAAAAGAAACATTGATAATTTTGACCAGTACAATGTCTTTTTGGCTATTGCTACAAATATACCCATGCTACTTATGACTGGTTTTGTGATCTGGGGTCACATTTTTTCAAACAATAGTAGATATTTTAATCATTCCTGATCTTTTGTTTTTAAGATAATTTTGACATTTTTTAAACATTGTATGCATTGTGACATATTACATCACCAGCCAGGTAACTGCTAGTGAGAAGAATGTGTATGTTAACACATAGCTCTTTCCAGACATTACAGACCTCCTTAGTTTTCTCTAGATAAACCATTAATAGGATTTATTGATCACAAAGACAGAGGGAAAAGTAAATGAGCTTTGGTTGAACCTGTAGCACACAGTGTCATTATGAGCTCTCTTTATTCTGACTCTAAGCCTTCCTCCATTCACTAGAGTAACAGCTGTGGTTGTTTGCAGCGTTAACCTCAGCCTGAGCTTAGCTGTCGTCACACACCTCTGTGGCCCATTGTTAGACGGACAGCTACAATATGTTCCTGCCAAAGGCCAGTTTTTATTCTCTTATTGGGTTTGGTCTGAGCACTCTGGGTTATTCTCCTGTATCACTCTTCTCTCAACACATGAAGGGTCCAGTCAAATCCTAAGCGATGTTTTACCTCCCTGCTGAATTAGAACACAAGCTATTAAAAAATAAATAAAAAAATCTGAATTTAGACTGATATATTTTTAGATTTTTGCCACTAATAATGATGTTACTTTCTTAGAGCTTTTGAGATGTTTTCATCATCATTCCTTTCTAAGTAGGGATGTGTCAATATTAAAATTACTTCTGGTACTGGTAAGCCAATAATTTATTCATGTTATGGCTGATATCTGAAAAATGGCCACTATTAAAATTCTCTGTTTGGTCTAAAATAAGAAAAACAGCTAGTAAATTTAGTCATCAAAATATTATAATGTACACTATATAAAAATGAGTTTTTGTTTACATAATTTATGTATATGTACATATATGTATATATGTATATGTACTGTGTATATTTATTATGTGTATTTCATATTCATTTTCAGATTTGATGAAGATCGCATGTAACAGTGTTGTTAAAATTTTAGTGTTTGGCTTTAAGTGGGCATTAAATTAAATTAAATTAAATTAAATTAAATTGAATTGAATTGAATTTAATTGAATTTAATTGAATTTAATTGAATTTAATTTAATTTAATTTAATTTAATTTAATTTAAAATTAAAATTAAAATTAAAATTTTTCATTTTTCTTAGATCCAGCCAAGAGTGCATAGAACATTTCTTTAATCATATCGCTGGCATTTGAAATATGACATTAATATGTGCAATAAAGCATTCTGACTTAGAACAACAAAGAAGCCGTCAGAGCAAAAAGGAAGATCCTGGTGCTAGGAAGAAAAAAAAATTTTTTTCACTGCTGCAATGCAGAGAAAGATCCATCAAGCCTGTACTTGATATGTCTGTTTGTTATATTGTTTATGCCTATTTCATCATCATGGCCACCACCATAATGATTGCATCATCTCTTACACTGAAACATTTGAACCCCCAGAATCCAGTAGAATTTCCCTTAGGTATTCTGTGCGAGTTCGACTGCAGTCGTTATTTCAGTATTTATATTTTTCGATTTCATTTCAACACTTCGCCAGATTAGTGAGAGAGAGAGAGCAAACGTGTGTGAACATCTCATTGCATTTGGCTTAATAAATGCAATTCTATTCCAAAGTTTCAGCACAGCCGAGTGTCAGAGAAAATGTGCTATTAAGAATTGTGAAGTTCAGAGAATTCCATGAGTTGCTTCACACAATGGCTTTCGTCTAGATTAATTGAAAATGACTTCAGCTGAGTACAGCCTTCGCAGACACAATGTCTGTGCGCTGCTGTAATTATTATCCGTTGATTTGGACCATGCTGTACAATTTACTCTTTCTCCTCTCTTTTTTCTCCTATCCATTATTGTTGTTTGCTAAAGTAGAAATACAATTTCACAGCTCAGAGGCTGGGTCAGGACTGGAATTATGATTAATAATATTTCACTGAAAATGATTCAGTCCTCTGTGTGTTGGTGAAAAATAATTACTCTTCTTAATTATACAAAATATTGTCGCACGAGACACAGAATGTTAGAGGAAAAACAAAAGACCTGCATAAAGCTAGTATATTAAACCCAAGTTTCACCCAGCGCTTTGTAATGACCTCTCGAAGGCATATCGGTGGTGTGCAATTATTGATAATTCAAGAGAAATTCCCATTGAATTATTCAGAAACAGAGTCAAGGCTTTCATTTAACGTCTCGAGCTGTCTGCTTTATGGTCCCTGTTCCCTATTCAGATAATTGAGCCAATCCATTTGGCTTGGAATGGTGATAAAGTCCTCAGTGCTGTGAGTTCAGTTATGACACTTGAGTTATTAATTACTGCATCTTAAATTTGGTCATTGACCGTAATGCAAGGCAGTTAAATTGCCACCAGAATCCAGCTGCCCATTGTGTCAATTTACATGAAGTTAAAAGACTTTCGTAAATGCATTATCTTTCCAACTTCTGCCCTGTAGCTCATCCCTAGTTATTCTTCCCTCCGACAATACACTGAGGGAGAATTATCTGATCCTTTACAGAAGCAAGCGCCGTTTATTTATCACATGACCGCTGTTGCTTGGCAACCCAAAGCCTTCGGTTGATCCACCAGCACAAGTAATAAATCCATTATACAGAAAAGCAAAGTAGCCTCCAACAACAGACATACAACTCATTCTTCTATGGAGCTTTTTCATTTAATATCTATCTATCTATCTATCTATCTATCTATCCATCTATCTATCTATCTATCTATCTATCTATCTATCTATCTATCAGTTTTTGATAGTAGGTAATTCTGAAAAATATATATCATAGTTTCTACAAAGATATTAAGCAATACAACTCTTTTTTTTTACATTGATAATAACAAAGAATATTTTTCAGCATCAAATCAGATTATTATAATGATTTTAAATGTGACAGTGGAGAGTAAGTCATTTTTGATTTTCAATTATTTTTAATGATTTGTTATCACAAATCAGTTTTTTTTTCCTTTGAAATTATGGAGAATGAAATGTAAACTTATGTGAAAAATATATTTATTTGTCATTTTTTTCATGAAATATCTATCTATCTATCTATCTGTCTATCTATCTGTCTGTCTGTCTGTCTGTCTGTCATCACACTACTGTTGAAAACATTACAGAAATTAAATT